>JAQZBX010015203.1:0-24141 GCA_029593785.1 Cabassous unicinctus
AGGGAATGGAGAGGGCCTGCAGCTGAAGGCAGGATAATCCTATCCACTATATCCATGGAATATAAGCCCTCTCTCACTTGGAGGTGGAGTAGACATCACCTTCCAAGTCCCCTCAGGATGGGGGGAGGAGCTGTGGACTAGAGTGGACTTGGTGGTGTTCTGTTGTAGACATATTGTGATTCAAGTAATGGAAGAAATTTTAACAGTGAGGTGGAGCCGGTGGCCACTGGACATTTTTGGGGCAGGGAGGGGAGGGGCAGTTGAAATACTCGGGCTTTTTTGGGACTTTGGGGGTTGTCCTGAGTGGCGAAGCAGCAACGAATGTAGGCCATTTTCCATCAGTATATACCATGTAGAACTAGGTGGGAGAGAGTGTGGTCTGTGATGTGAACTGTGATCTATGCTCGGTGGCAAGGCCCCAGGAAGTGTATATCCATTGCGGGTGTAGTACCACACGGATGGGGAATGGTTAGTGGGGTGTTGTTGGGGGTGTGGGCGGTGGGGAGCATGGGAATCTCTGTAGTTTCTGAGTAATATTTGGGTAATCTAGGCACCTTTATAAAATGTATATATATAGATAACAAATAACATTTATGTAAACAAATGCACATATATGCATATGTATTTATATATCATTTAACAAAGAAAAAAAAAATAAAAAAAGAAACTAAGGTTTACATAAATAAAGAAAAACATCAGGCAAGGAATAAATGAAGGCTAAAAAACCTTTTTTCCTTATTCTTAATTCATCTAAAATAGCTTTTTATTGAAAGCCATAATAACTGACAAAATATTGCATGATTACAGTGCATGGATAAGTGACAAAATCACAGCAATCTCACAAAGCATAAGAGGGAGGAATTGGGGGTACTCTGTACTCATGTGAATTGTGTTATTTGAAGGTGGTCTTAGATTACTTTAAAGTATGTTTTGTAAACTCTAGAATAACCACTAACATTGTTTTATAAAGAAGTATGATTGATATGCTAATAGATAAATTGAACTCATATAAGAATCTCAATTAAAACCCGGAGAAAGCATAAAGAAAAGAGGGGGGAGTACAGGAAAAGAGAATGCATGCAACACATAAAAAAACAGTTACAAACATGATAGGTATGAATCCATCTTTATCAACCATAAAATTAAACATGAATAGTCCAAGCATAGCAATTAAAATAGATTGTCATTGTAGGAAAAACCAAAACAGGACCCAATATATCTTATCTACAAGTAATCAACTTGAAATATAAACAATCAGATTGGTGTAGAGCCAGTTGCTTTATGGTGCATCATAGGAACAAGATTCAGGCACAACATAGATTCTGTACAAATTACCATTTTATTACTTTCATAGCACAAAAGGTCCAAAAGAGCAGAGGCAGAGGTCCCATTGTGGCCAATCTCCTGGGGAAGCCAATTGCTCAGATCAGGGTCAGTGGATGGTGGCTCTACATGCCCCTCTTTGTGTGAGATGATAAGCAGTGTGTTGACTCAGAGCTGGGTTTTTATACATCCCACGGCAAGGGGACCCTTCCTCTGACAAAAGAGCATGTATCATGCAACCTTTGTGCAGGGTGTCTACCTTGGCAAGCAGCTTGAGCTGGTTTTTCCCGATTTTGGTTTCTAGATGTGGTCAGACCATTCCATTAGACTTAATGTCTACACCAGTCTGAAAATAAGAAAGCATACTGAAACATCTGCATGGAAACATGCAAGGGGAAAAGGAAGGGGATACGTGGAGAATGGGAGATAACTGCTGAGCATGTCTATAACGTTCCTAGCAATAGGTTAAAGTAAAGGGAGGGAGAAATATGTCCATGCTAACACTAATCAAAACAAACTAGCTATGTTTATTTCAGACAATGCAAACTTCATAAAAAGGAAAATTATCAGAAATGAAGAGAGGCATTACATAATGATAAAAAGGGTAATTCTCCAATAATACATAGCAATTGTAAATGTACATGCATTTAACACCACGACAGATGAGGCAAAAATGACAGAATTGAAAATAGAAGAGTCAGATCTACTACTATAGTTGAAGAATTCCACCCTCCTCTGTCAGTAGCTGAAAGATCAAGCATGCAGGAATTTAAGAAACATATTCTACATAAATGCAGATTTGGGAAATAAAATATGCAGGAAATAAGTAACATTCAAGGGTCCTCAACTAACTTAAATTTTTTTTCATTGAGATTAAAATAAAAATATCATACTTATAAAAAATAATTTATAATTATTCATACCTGTGTTGTGTACCATTTGTTTACTCATTTTAAATCATTCTTTTAGCAGTTGGCTTATATACTTGATGGTTTTATAAATATTGGAAAGTAAGATCAAATAAGAATGTCATTCAATATTATTTGGGAAATATTAACCACATTAAAATGAAAAGAAACTGAAATAACCTGTATAATATTAGAAAAGAGCATACTTTATTAAATGGATTTATACCTAGAACACCAAGAGATTTCAAAAGGAAAAAAAAATTAGTAGAGGTTTAAAAAGTAGTAGTTAGAAAAAGAGACAAAATAAATGTTTCTTTATTAAATATAAATAATAATCTGGAAATAGAAATGAACATGATTATTAACATTGACAACGAAAATTTAAAATATACAAGAAAAAATCTAACAAGGAATATTTAGGGACCATGTAATAAAACAATTTATTCAAGACATAAAATAAAATCTTTACAAATGAGTATATATTATATTCTTTTTTCAAACGTAATTTTGCTACTACCAAATGTGTATTTTATCAAAATTACATTATAAATTTAAGTAAATTCCAAATAGAACCTAATTTATTTCTTAAATTAGAAAAAAAAATCCTTAAACTACATTAAGGAGAACAATTGAGAAAAGGAAAAAGTATTTTTCTTTACATAGTAAAATGTCCTCTAAAATCATTGTATCTGTAATATATTTATTGGAATATAGACATTGATAAATAGAATAGACTGAGAGAACAAAAATTAATACCAGTCTATTTCAGAATTTTATATATAACCAAATAGTTACTTAAATTTAGCATAGCCATTTATATAAATGGTACTTGTAGAAATTAGTTCAATCTGGAAGAATGAACATTGTATTACTATTTCATATCCTATGCAAATAAGTGAAAATATTATTAAAAATTAGAATAAATAATAGTATACATGTTTAAGGTATATCTTCATGATTACAGAATTCCAAAAATCTGGAAATAAAAAATGCATAATGCATATATTCTATAAATAAAATTTTAAAAGTTTTTGCACAAGTAACGCAAAAAATCTAAATGAAAAAAATCAATTCTAGGATAGGGAAATATTTGCATCATTTATGAAAATCATAGCATTAATCCAAGCATTCTGAAACATTAATAAAATAAGATTTAAAAATTAAGAGAAAAAATACCAAGAACAGAATCTCTTTAGAGAAAAAAAAAATCTAATTGGAAACCTGGTTATAATATGAATATATAATCAATGTTCTCAAAATTCAGTGCAAATTAGAATATTAATGATTGACTCATACCTATTAAATGAACAAAAATATAAAGATTGGTAATACTTATTGCTTGAACTGTTGGTGGAGAAAAGGATACTCTCATAAAATGTTGGTGAAAATATTAATTTTCAAGGCAGTTTTAGAAAATAGTCTGATAATATTTAATTAAACACACAAATACATGCATTCACAATTCCATCTAACAACTCCATTCTGCAAAATATGTCTCACGAAACTAAGGCAAGTTAAATATACATGTGTAAATATAGCTTTTGAAGCATTGCATAAAGTGTTATAAAGGTACATACAAAATGAATGTCCACTCATAGGTAAATGATTATATAAATTTTGGTTCTTCTGTACCATTTTATGCAGCCCTTAAGAAGAGTAAGAGCTTTGGAATATATTGTCATTCTGCTCTGATAAAAGAATGTTTCAGAGAAATGTAAATAAAAGTGAAAAAAAAAAGCAGACAAACTATATACAATCTATCAGACTAAATGACATGCAATTTCTTTGAAATTAAATGTGCTCAGATTTTGAAATTTATGTATTTTTTATTTTTTTATATTCTATCTTATTTTATTTTTTTATTGAGAGGTTGTGAGTTAACAAAATATTTGTGCATACCACACAGGATTCCCATATATTGCCGTACCACTAACACCTTACAATGTTGTGACATATTTGTTACAAATGATGAAAGAACACTGTCATAATATCATTTCTATCTATAACCCACAGATTATATATGGTGTATTTTTCCCACAAACCATCCTATTAATAAAACCATGTATTAGTATTGTATATTTGTTATATAATAATAATTCACGAGAGAATGTTCTCATATTTGTGCTGTTGACCACAGTCCATCATTTACTAGGTGGTTCCTGTTATACAGTCCCCTGCCTTGTACAATCTATCCAAACTGTACACTCAGTGGCTTTTGGTTTTATCGCAGAGTTGCACAATCGTCAGCTCGGTCCATTTCAGAGTGCATTACTCCAAAAGGAAAACTCCCACACCCTCTTATACCCCCTATTATTGAGCCTTAGTACTGCTGTATTACCTTCTCTGCCATTGCTGTAAAATATTACAATATTGCAGTTAACTATAGTCTATATGTTACATTAGTTAACTGAATATTGATACAGGAAACTTTACTTTCAGATTATAGGTACCTTTCAATGATCTTATTGCTAACATAATCTTTGTCTCATCTGATAGGTAGACATCTTTGTATCTCTATATTTTTCAAGGACAGAATCAGAAATGGTTTAGCAATTAAAAAGCTATTTTCCCAAAAGAGCCAATATAATTAATAATATATATTGTATTATGAATGAGTATTGAGGGTGAAAGTTAATAAAATATTAAATCCATGTACCTGTATTCTATGTCAAAGAACTTATTTTTCTTTGATAGTGCTTCAAAAATCTTTCATCCTTGTGCTTCACTGACACTTAAAATAGTATAATAGTGGGAGTGGAAATTTAAGTGACAGGTCTAATAAATTAGCAATATCCTTCTGCCTACACTTTCCTTCTTTTTTGACTATGAAATTTCATTTCTTACTACAATTTGCATTCTGCAAAGTTAAATGGGAGTAACAGACTTTTACCTGCTTCTTAGTTGAGTTATGCCAAAAACTCTATAGCTGAAAAATGTCACTGGCCTTTCTCTTGAAAGAGCCTAGTACTTTTCAATATCTTAGGTAGACTTGGAGAAGTCTGTGGTGGTTAATTGAATGGCCTTTCAAATGGCACAGTTAACATGTTGTGGATGAGTCTTGTGTATAAGTAATTAGCTCTCTGTCTTTATTTTTTCCTGAAAAACTGAACTATTCAAATTAGAAGATAAACTGAATTTTAAAAAAATCACACTAAAGACGGTGATGTCGTGGCATCTAGATCTCTAAAGCAATGGTTTTGAAGCTGTATATTTCAAACCGGGTCTTGTGACATCTATTTGGAGGGCCTCAAACAGCATTACAAAGTGAAATGGAATCAGATATAAAAGAACAGAACATTGAAAAAAGAGCATATCACATGCCATAATGCCCCTTAAAACTTTCATTTTTCCCTACCTTATATATACCATATATATATATGCATATTTCATTTTTCCCTACCTTATATATACCTTATATACACCATATATATATATATGTATATCATATATATATATATATGTATGTGCACTCTGGGTCATAATGTAAAATACGTCTGAGTTGTAGACTGAACTTTCTAAAAGCCACTGCTCTATATAATAATCTACAGTTCTGGACTTTACCCATTAGGCTTAAAACCAATTTGAAAGGGCACATTGCAGATTAGAAGAAAGACATTGAAACAATATATAAATCACTAACTTTATTCACCAATTTTGCATTTTCTAAGGAATCTATTTTGTATAATATAGTAGGAAAAGCAAAGATAGTTTTTCAAATGATAATACAGATGGGCCCACTGTGGTCTGGTAAATATACAGCATAAAGTATTACAGAAAAAAATTTAATTCATATAATGCTCTATCAAAATAAAATTAACTTTCTGAAAGTGAGTATGTAAAACAGTCTATGGCACTATTACTCCTCTTGTTTGCTGCAAAAGAATCTCATCAGATGTTTAATATAACAATATTGAATATCACTACAGAAACCTTTAAAATAAATATACTTTATTATGCATATATTTTTATTATTATTACTGCTATTATTAAATTTATTGCACACATAATTTATTAAGGGTACACATCATTCTAGTTAAGTTAAAAACCCTGTTTGGAATATATCTTCTTAATAGTTAATTATGGTGTCCAGAAAGACAATTGTTTCTTTCACTAGACCCAAACAACTTTCTCTCGAAATAAGCCAAACTCTGAAACATTGCTGAGATGAAATTTGCTAACTTTGGTTTTAAACCTACTGGAATCAAATTAATGGAACTGCCTATAGTTCTTGAACTTAAAGAAATTATTCAAGCAAATGTAAATATGAGGAACAGATGTGTCTGACTCAAAAGGTGAAAGAAACTGTTTGGAATCAAAACAATCAAGGTTAAATTATGTGGTACACAAAATAGAAATCTAATTTTTTATAATGTCTTTTTTAAAAAATATAAAGTGTTTGGTTTGCTGAGCTGCCACCCAAGCAGCATTTTAGAGAGTTTTGTTTATTATCAGATTAGGAATCAATTTTGATATTATTCATAAGTTTGCAATGTTGCTCATTCATTGCAAGTTAAAATATGATTGAGAAAACAAAAAGTCAAAGTAAAACCATTAGTCTTTCTCTAATAGGTTCAACAATAATTTATACCATTGGTTGTTAAAATTAAAGTCCAGACTCTAATCAGTTTTACTAGAAACTGGCTACTTGAGAATATTAATATTACAAATATTTTCATTTATTACATCAATAGGTTAGAAATCAGTGCCTGTCAGATAAATTAAGTAATTTAAAATATTTATGTATCAGATTAATTTTAATTCTTTAAAGTTCTTTCATCTTGTTGAAATAGATTAGGAGGAGGGCAGGATATTGGGTTTGGGCTATAACTTTCCCATTAAAGTTGTGTCATCTTTGTCAAGTTATATAACTTACCTAAGACTGAAAGTTCTCGTATTTAAAATGATGGTCCTAATTATTATTTACCATTTAGGTTATTGTGAGAAGAGGTGACAGTATGCATAAAAATTTTTGGCACAGTATAAAAGACAAATACATGTTACAGACTATTTCTATTATTGCTATGGATTTTTTGTAGTTATTTGTGTTTTTCAAAATGTGTGATGCTGGTTTGATAAAGTACATTTTGAGTAGTCACAATTTTATCTGTTTGATTTTGCAACAGAGAGAGGGTTAAGGGCAACTCAAAATAATCTTATATCTATATTATATATATTAATTTTCATATATATTTTTATATAATGGTTGTTTAATCACTTTAAACAATGTTATTTTAAATATTGGATGTGGTGGATTGAATTATGTACTCAAAATAAACATAATTTTGATCTTGAGCTACATTCTTGTGGGTGTGAACCCATTATAAATAGGATCTCTTGAAGATGTTAACTTTAGTTAAGGTGTGGCCCAAATGAATGAGGTTGGGCCTTAATCTGAATTACTGAAGTCATTTATAAACATACAAAATTCAGATATAGAGAAAGAAAGCCATGGGGAGGAGCTACAAGCCAGAAGTCAATGGAAACAGGAAGAAGAAAGAGAGGACCTTGCCATATGATGTAAAACAGAGGTGCAAGCCAAGGAATCCCAGGATTGCTGGCAAGCCAGCATCACAATGTTCCAGTGTTTAGGGAGAAAGAGTTGCCTTGCTGATGTCACAATTTCGAACTTCTAATGTTAAAACCATCAGCCAACAAGTCCCTGTTGTTTAAGCCAACCCATTGTGTGTTATTTGTCATAGCAGCCTGGAAAACTAAGATTGGATTAATATATTGAATTGTCTACTAAATATATTGGATTGTTTACTAATTAATTCCCAATTGTCTGCTTTATGCCATGGGGGAATTCTGGTTCAAATCTTTCTATAATATGACTATTTTCCCTAAGTGTAGTTAATTGGCCCATGGGAGGAAGCCTGACTACATCTGTTACAATGAATAATGTCCCCAGGAATTTTGAACTGGAACCAAGAAACAGTGAATCTGCATTTGGGTGGCCTGACCAGTAATATATAAACACAGAGGCTTGAATATAGGATATGTATATATGTGTGAGGTGTAGAATGTATGTATATGTGTATGTATTTTAAAATTTCTATTTTGCCTAAAGAAGCAGAAGAATCTTTTCTACATGAGAAAGAGATATGATGTAGATAATAGGAAGGTAGAAAGACAGGATATCAAAATCACTATATGAGCTGAAATCTCAGTACCTGACTAAAGTTTAACCCCCTTCTTTCCCTTTCATTCCATGAATCATCACTATATCCTTAAAATAAAATCCAACTTCTGCTTGGTCAAGTTTCATATTGCCTCAAATAGTGGGGACTGAAGGCTCTGGAGATATCCAGACTCTATAGACAGGGCTGGCAGCTCAGGAGTTTGATGCCCTGTCAGTGGGCTCTACTTTGGAATTTATGCTCCCCAGTGTGACAGAGTTGGACTCAGTTGTGGTTTCCCTACACATGGCTCTTTTGTTCCTTGTATTTGAACCTATAATTAGTACTAGACTTGATAAGTGTACGTCCAAGAAAGTAAAATCTTTGGGCTGTCCATGAGCTAGCTGGGCCCTGAATCTCAACAGAGTTGCAATACCTGAGCTCATTGGACTCACCCAGGACAATTAACTAGGAGATAATGATAGACAACGACCATCCCAAGGAACAGAGAGTTTACAAATGCAAGCAAGACAATCCCATCCATCTGCCCCATGGGATCTAAGCCCCCTCTCAATTAGAGGCAGAGTGAGCATCACCATCCCAGAATCCTCAGGATTGGGGAATGAACGATGGACTAGAGTAGACTTTCTATTATTCTACTATAGACTTAACTGTTATTCTAGCAATGGAAGAACCTATATCATTGATGTGGAGGCAGTGGCCACTGGAGGTTCTGAGAGAAGGGAGAGGGAAAAACAGGTGTAATATGGGGACATTTTCAAGGACACAGGAATTGTCCTTTAATGTTGCAATAACAGATATAGGCCATTATATATCTTGTCATAACTTAAAAAAATTGTGTGGAAACGTGTTTAAGGCATAATGTAAACTATAGTCCACACTTAGTGGCAATGCTTCAATATGTGCTCATCAATTTTAAGAAATGTTCCACACTAATGAAGGATATTGTTAATATGGGAAAGTGTGGGAGGGGTAGGGAGTGGGGCATATGGGAATCCCGTATATTTTTTATGTAACATTTATGTAATCTAAATATCTTTATTAAAAAAGTATATTTTTAAAAAAGGAATGCAAAAGGAGACAGAGTCCTCTTTATACTCAAATCTAGGGATCAGCATACTTTTTCTATAAATGTTTTAGTAAATATTTTATGCTTTGTTATGATAACTAGTCAACCCTGCCATTGTGATATTATCCATATACAATACATGAATGTGTGTGGCTGTGTTCCAATAAAACTTTATTCATGGACACTGTCATTGAATTTAATATAATCTTCATGTGTCCCAATATATTATTATTCTTTTGATTTTTTTAATCATTAAAAAATGTAAAAATCTTTCCTACCTGTGGGCCATGCAAAAAAGAGGTGGCAAGTTAAGTAGTGAATTTGTTAAATAGAAACCCCTTGAAATTTATCCCAAACTAAGTTGAAAAGCTTCTTAATCTTGTCCTTTTGGTAAATGCCTACTCAATACTTCTTCTCTTCAGGTACCAGAATATTAATCATTGTCCTTTTCTGATATAAATATTTTTAGTAACAGCAAGACAATTTACATATTTTGATATAAACTTCCCTTCTGATATAGTTTATATAATTTTATATTTTCTTTCCTTCTAACATTCTGAAGCATAAAATTTGTATTTAAAATGGTTATCAGAAATAGTCATAATAAGAAAGGCATGTAACAAATAATTGGTCTTTTTAAAATAACTTGGCAACAATAAGTATATTCTAAAACCAGCAAAACAATTCATGAATAAATAACTATTACATATATGCAAAGATGGAAAATAAGGGAATTTAATTTGGATATCTTATATTATCAGTCCAATTAAAAAGTCATCTGGAATAAGAACACAAATTCTAGGACTATTAGTAGAAGGAAGAAGTAAAGCATATAACCCACACAACATATCAAAATATTTATTATTATTTATAGTTAGATGGGGATAAAAACCCCTTTCAGCATAGTTCTTATGCTGTCAAAAAATTAAACTACCAAATACTTTTGATAAAATAAGTAGCCTATCAGAAATATTATATAGGTGTCAATATTTACCTGTTAAAAATCACAGCAGTATTTGAAGTCAATGTATTTTAAATTCAGTTTAGTCCAGTGGGATATTTGGAGGTCTAGAGAGAGATTAGGGCAATTAGGTATGCCAAGTACATAAATGTCAGCAGCAATTTAGAACAAGGGTAGATTGTGAGAATGTTTCCAGTTCAATATTTACTCTGAAGGCAAATAATCATTATGAGAATTTTGCAACAGGGAAATAATAAAAAATACTCTGAGGAAAAGACCAAATAAGCATATTTAACAGAGAGGTTTCAGAATAATGAGATTTCATTGGTTATGTGACTCATAGACAAATTTTATAGGACTCTTACGAATTTTGGGTTTTCTAGAAGGTCACACTTGGTGATACATTTTTTCTATGTTCTTCACAATGGCTTAGCAATGTGGGTTCTTCTTAGGTGTTCTTTTACTCTAGCTATATACTTTATTTTTATTTTGAAAATTAAGCCCAGAATTTATATTGACTGCTGTTCTACAATTGATCACAATGTTTTAGGTATGGAATTGCTCAATCACATGTTGCACAAAAAAGTTAGACTAAGATTTCTGATGTAAGGTATCAGGTACTGTTCATCACTATATTCTCAAAACCTATCAGAATGTTTGACAAATATATAGCATCCATAATATTCACAATATATATCCAATGAGGATTGCTGTACCTAACAAAGTTTACTTGGATTATGATGGTATTTGAATAAGCAGTTCATGTTTTTAACTAATCCATCCCTGTGGGTGTGGAGGCCCTTTTGAATAGACTATGTCAGTGAGGTGTGACTCAAATTGAGTCTCTACTGTCTTACTGGAGCTGATATAAATGGAGAGACAGAGAGAGATAGACACACAGAGGAAAAGGAAGCCATCATATTGATTCTGCCATGTGAGAGAAAGTACTGCAGAAAAACAGAGAAGCCTCAAAGGGTGACAGAGGTCCCAGAGTCTGGAACCAGCAGAGCACAGAGGCCTGGAAAGAGGCCCCTGAGGAGCTGGGCCCAAGGAGCTGCTCAAGTCTCGGGAGATGAGCCCTGCCATATGCCTGATAGCTCACAGCTGAACTCAGGAAGGAAGCAGGGCATCCTAGACTGACAGAAGAGACCAGGTAAGAGATAAGCCATATGCCTGGTTTCCCACAGAAGAGTTGTGGGAGATGGTAGATTCTGAAGGGGAAGGCAGAAACGGCGGCAGAGAATGGCGGCCATCTTCACCATGTGGCAGGACCCCAGAATCAACTGTAGCTGACTTTAGTGAGAAAGAATCACTGATGATACCTTGATTTGGACATTTCATGGCCTCAGAACTGTAAGCTTTTACTGAAATAAATCCCCTTTATAAAAGCCAACCCATTTCTGATACTTTGCATTGGCAGAGCTGTGGCAGACTAAGACATTTAATATAACAGAAAACTGGGATGCATTCTTTGATTTTCTTTATGTGAGTGACTCTTCTTTTGTTTGCCTTTAAGGTTTTCTCCTTATCACCAGTTTTTGGGGATTTATTTATAATGTGTCTCATTTTCCTTTGTTGTATGTTTATTCTGTTTGGGGTGCATTGAGCCTCTTGGATCTGTCAGTTTATAATTTTCATTAATGTTGAAATGTTTAAAACTATTATTTCCTCAAATATGTTTTTCTGTCCTTCCCAACTTCTGAAAATCCAGGCAAGTAAATGTGTGTTAGATTGATCAATATTTCCCTGCTGGTCAAGATTCAGTTGATTTTTTATGTCTTTTTTCTCTCTTCCTAATTTCTACTGATTTATTTTTAAGTCAACTATGTACTTTTATGCAGGGTTTACCTGTTTTTAATCCCATCCAGTGAATTTTTTATTTCAAATGTTTTATTTTTCATTTTTAAAAGTTCCTTTTGGCCCTTGGTGATCTTGTTTTGCTTTAAGTGGTTTAACATGACTAAATGATCTGCTTTAATATATTTTTCTGCTTATCATATTACCTCTATCATGTTTTTTTCCTGCTATTTTTCATAGATATGGACCATACTTTCCAGGTTTAACATGTCCAGTAATATTTATTCAAATCTGGAATATTAATATTACATTGTGGAGTATCTGGCTTATGTTATCTTTCTTTAAAGGAGATTAAGCTTTGTTTAGGAAGGCAGTTAACTAGCATCAATTTCATCCCTTTTAAGAAGCTTTTTTGTCAGCTCTGTTAGGACAACTCTACAGTAAATTTATTGCTAAGACTAGTTTGGCCCCACTAATAAGGCATGGCCCTTCTGTTAATTCTACTGAAAGTCCTCAATTATCAATGAAGATTTTCTCCTCTAATTGAGACCTCAGAAAGTTCCTAATTCTTAAGAATACTGGAAACTGTTCAGTTCACAGATACTTGGTCCCTCTTTGCTCAACTTCATGGAGTTTTAAGTTACAAATTCACTTTTCAATATTCAGTGAAGACTCAATGGGGCTCCGTTGGAAATTTCTGTACTGCATAGCATCCTCCTGCCTCAAACTCTAGAACTCTACCCCTTAATTCCAGTCACATCATCCTTACTGAACTTTGGTATCTGCTACATCATCAAAATAATATTGCCTTTTTTGCTTTGTATTTCTATCATTATCAAATATTTCTCTTATATTTAGCAATGCTTCTTTATCATTCATTGACAGTTTAATTTCAATGATTATGTTTCATGTCTGCAATTTCTTTTCTTTCTTTTTCACATATTTTTCCACATTTTTGTAATTTCCCAATTTGTTCCTATATTTATTACCCCTCCTTTTACTTTATTGATTTTTTAAAAATTCATAATTTATAATCCCTTGATGATTTTTGCTAAATTGATTGTTTTATTATTTTTTTTATTTTTATTTTCTATTTTATTTTACTTTATTTTATTAAGTTTTGATTGTGAGCTCATCATCACTGGATATTTCTCTTTGTGAAACCATCAATAACATTGGGCTAAGCCATGTTTATACTGCTTTTAGAGTAGTATGCTGCCTTCTTTCAAGTAATGTCAGAGAATCCTAAATTTGGACCAGTTCTTTTCCTAACATGTTAGATTTGGTTTAAGTTTGAGCTTCAATTTCTCTCTCCCTCCCTCTGTTGTTTCCTTCCCTCCTTCCTTCTCTTCCTCCTTCCTTCTTTCCTTCCTTCCTTTCTCTTTCTTTCTATTTCTTTCTCTTTCATTTATTGTGAAGGAAGGAGAACTAAAGCTTTTCTATTTTCTTTCCCACCATTTGCACTTATTTTTACTAATATTCTCCAAAACAACATAGTCCATCAAGAATTCCAAATGATCGGTCAAATCTCAGTTCCAGTTCTGACCTCATGCAGGTAAGTGTCCTTTCCCCTTTATGTGTTACAACCCAATTTTTCTGTTTCATTTCCTCATTGATTAATATACCTCTACATTTCAACCCCTCTATTGTGAGTTCAGCTGTGCACTTAAAATCATGCTTGCTATTGCATTCAGAAGGATTCTCAAATTAAATAAGATTTCAATACTATCCTAAATTTGTAAATGAATTTTTATCCTAATATCAAGAAAAATAACATGTTAAATTTTTTATAAAACATATTAAATACTAATGATGATTGATTTATATTATATAATTAGAAAGAGCAAATATAGTTACAGACGAATTTTTTTTTTGTTTTAGGAGGTATTGGGGATTGAATCCAGGTCCTCATACATGGGAATCAGGTGCTCAACCACTGAGCTACATCTGATCTCCAATGCGAGTTATTTTTTTCATTTGTTCGTTTGTTTGTTTGTTTTAGGAGGTACTGGGGATCAAATCTAGGACCTGGTATATGGAAAGCAGGTGTTCAACCACTTGAGCCATATCTGCTCCCTACAGATGAATTTTATGGAAGCAATTTTTCCCTACTTTTCCATGAACCCTACATGTTTTGGTTTCATTGTTTTAGGTGGAATTCAGAGAAAATGTTTCAACATGAGAATGCCAGATTTGAAACATGAGAATGCTACTTTGAAATTGTCTGATTTGGGGCAATTTATTTATTTTTTTTGAGCCTTGATTCCTCATATACAAATTGTGAGTTATGGTACCTCCTTTACAATGTTGTTATCAGGAAAATCCAAGAACATGCAAATAAAGTAATTAGCAAAGTACTTAAATAAAGTATAATCATATTATATACATACCTTCTCTCTTTTGGGGAAATATTTAAACAATGAAAAATGCTTTGAAACTAACCCCTTGCACTTCAGAGATGGAGAATGGAGCTGAGTTTATGAAGGTCTGAATGCAAATTACTGCCTAGTATGAAGATATAATTAGATATCAATTCACTTCTTCTTAATATTTAGTTTAACATTTCAGGTACAGGTACTTTGTAAGTGTTTAATTCAGTTAAGTTACATATTTTTTGGACAGTGAAAATAGTCTTATAAATCAATGTTAGGTTTCTAGAGAAAGTTGAAATCCCCAAAACAGTATAGTTTTCCCATGCATCTTAGATGCTATTAAGTTCATAGTCTAATTTTGTACCCATTGTGGGAAATACCGTTTTTTCCAAGTTATTTATTCTAAGAGTGCAGGAAAAGCAGCTCAATTTTCAAGTATTTTGTTTATCTGATATGCATGAATTTCTATATGAATGTAGTGTTGAGTGTTCTCTTAATGTGAACAGAAGTGGCATAAGAATGCAAAGTAAGAATATGAGAAAATTCAAATAGACTTACATATTACTTTCTGAGTACACTGAATTTAAATAATTAAATTTCACTTATTTTCATGTTAACATTGAATATGACTTGTCCTTTGAGTATTACAAAAGAATCCTTCTTGGGTATGTAAAGTATCCCAAAATAACTTATCCATATAATAGATAGAACATATATAAATAAATGACAACATATCAGTTTATGGTAAAACAAGTCTCCTGGATGTGCCTATCTTCATTTTGTGGGAGTGTATTTGTGTAGAATTATGAATCATCAAAAAATCATGAAGTTCCAAGAATGAGGTGAGCCTGGACTTGGCAAATGTTGGAATTGTGTTCTAGCCTACTTATCACTGAGCCCCTGGAAATATTGATAAGAAGCATTGGATACTGGCTTTTTTCAGTGTGTTCGAAACTGATTAAAGAAAAGAAAACAACATTTTTAAGTCCACATAGTTCTTTCATAGAAGATAGGGTTGTTGACTCTGTTTCCTGGTTTCCATGTATATGAAAGAGAGATAGTACACTAATTATGAAAGTTTTCATTGAAAGAGTTCTTGGTCATGAAGCTGGGAAGGTGGGTAGAGACTTGTCCCAAGCAATGTCTGGAAGAAAAGAAGAGGTAGAGATGTAAACTCATGCCTCCTGTTCCCTTGTTCTGTGAATTAACATGCAAGAAGCATCCTTTAAATCTTTAAACTATACAGATAGGGTTCACTTGGTGAAATCCACTTATTTGCTTGCTGTATTATTCTTGTCATTAACAAATGTTTTTGACAGTGAAATAGATTTTAATTCACATGTTCCATTAAAATAAATATTAAAATGTGAATGGATATAGAAATAGGTACTATATCAGATGTTCACTCTCTATTTTTGCATTTATAAACATGGTAATATTTTCTGTTATACTTTATAAAGTTTATCTATTCTATATAAAACTAAATCCTACATTTTGTATGCAAATTTGTAAGATTTTCTCATGCAACTAATACTGAATATTCTGCCTAATCCTTGAAAGAAATTTGGTTTTTCATCCTCGTTCATTAAATGGAAAAACCTTTACAAAAATTTCCACTATTAAAGTATTTGTTTCTGAACATAATGTAGTCATAAGATATGAAAAATACATGTGAATATAATAAATGTATATTGTGCTGAAATTGAAACCTGATAATCTAAATAAGAAAAAATTATGCAATATTAAAATAAAAGTACAAACTTGCTCATAAAACAGACACCTATAACAATATAAACTTCAATTTTAACAAAATACTCAAGGATGTCCAAGCTTTGTCATGTGGAAGCACTAGGCTCACAGAGTGTGAAGAATTATCATGGCTTGCAATTATCAATATAAGAAGATTAAATGGCTCAGTTCCTTTCTTTTTTCCTAAGCTGGTTTATCTTCCTTCACAGAATTATCACAGAAAAAGACTGACAATCTTCAAATACAAATGCAATTGTGTTTTGAATTTTCTCTTTTGAGTATTATTTTATGCAATTATGAAAGTGGTTTGTACTTGAAAAAAATATAGTATAAAAATACTGGCAATAGTTGAATTATAGAAAACTTGAATGAAACAGATCATAATACCATTGTTCTGTTATTCAAAATAAATTTTGAAAAAAATATAATGCCATTCACACTTTGGCAAGATAATTTCAATTTATACCAGACATTAAACATTACTGAAAATAAAAATCTTTGTTACATAATGTGTAGGGACTTCTGGTATAAATTCTCATCTGATCTCACTGGTATCCCCCAAGTATTGGTTGCTTCCTTTTATTTCCCCCCCCCCCCCCAGATTAGATTATATTACACATAATTTTTTTCCCAGCTTACTTTTCTTGATTTGCAAAACTTAGGGAAATTGCTTTAGATCAGGAGCTCTTAACCTCTTTTGTTCCATGGACCCCTTTGCCAGTCAGGTGAAAACTGTGGACTCCTTACTAAGTCTACACTATGCTGTGTATTATTTAAATAATATATCACACACATCCCAACACGTCTCTATAAGAATAATGTTTTTTTTTTTTTCTTTTTTTTTCTTTCAATTCAAGTTCATGGACCCCTGCTTAAGAACACCTGCTTTAGAGCAATAGTAAACCTATTGCATATTTAAAATATCTCCTTAGTATCTTATGTTCTGAATTTTCACAGTTAATTCATCAAGCACTTTGAAATATATATAGTGCACACACACACATATACACTATTTTCAGTTTTTACCTGCACTAACAACATTGAAATTATCAATTTTGTGCATGCGTTTAATTGCATTAGTCAGAGCTCTCCAGAGAAACAGAACTAACAACAATATGGTTATATATATATAACACCTGTAAATATTAAGAGTTTTTTTAAATATATATAGGAATCAGCTCACATTACTATGAGAATAGCTCTCAATGTGGAAATTCTGATGAGGGTAAATTTTAATTCCCCCAGGCCAAGCTGGCTGGCTGAAGTAGAGGTAGGAATTCTTTTCTGATTTCTGAGATCCTTAGTTCTGGCTTTAAGGTCTCCAACTGTTTGAATGTGGAGACTCCCCTCATCACTGAGGGCAGTCTCCTTTGTTGATTATAGATGGAATTAGCAGTAGATGAAAATGATTGACTATAGATGCAAATCCAACTAGGAAATACCCTAAGTAACAGTCAAATACCCTGAGTAAACAGTCAGGGCTGTGCTTGGTTGACTTGCTTGACCAAACAACTGGACACCATAACCTAGCCAACTTGACACACGAAATTAATTATCACTTTATTTCTGCTGCTTTTTATTTCAATGTGTATTAGTTTCTCAAAAGTATTATCTGGTGTCAGATAATATGTATTTCTTCTTATTTTAAAAGCTTTTGACTAATTACTTTTAAAATCAAATCATAACACTTCAATTTCCCATTACCATGTATGTCGATTTTCACATCTTCATCAGCAACAAATACTATCACTATTTTTCCAAGTCTGATGGGTAAAGGTGGTATTTTTAAACTAGTAATGGGATTCAGTATTTGCTTTTAGGTTATTTAACTCCTTGGATTTTTCTTCTATGGCTGTATTTATACATCCTTTGCATATTTAACAATATGTCATTTTCTTCTCAATTTTAAAACATATTAGAGCTATTGAATATCAAAATTGATAGCCAGTAACCTCCTTTTCTTGGCGGAGCTGGGAGTGCTGTAGAGGAAGAGTGCTTCGGCCCTGTTGGCGTCATGTGATAGGTGCCAGTGACTTCCCTTCTCCCGGTTCTATCCTCAATCGCCAGGACAGGGTTCCAAAGAGCAGGGCAGAGCCCAGGGTCCGCCGGCTTGTCCTCAGGGTGCTTAGGCTTCCCCTTTGATGTCAGGTTTCGGAACTACGATCAAAGCCCAGAAGTTGTCTATCCCCTCCTCTCTTTCATCCGGCTGCAATCAATAAAGTCTTGTTTGTGCATATATATATATATATAAATGATAGTATACTTTAGTATACTCAGGTACATTGCTGAGCTAAACTCTTAGCTCCACGTCTTACCATTTTGATTTTGGGCATGGCTTTTCAATTATAAAAGTATAGTAACAAATAGTAGTGATGGCTCAATTCATGAGTCAACTGGCTAGGTTAGCATTTCAGGTTGTTTGGTCAAGAAAGTATTGACCTGATTGTTACTGTGAGGGTATTTCGTGGAATTAAATCACCAGTCATTTGACTGCATCTATCCCTGATTACATCTATAATCAACAAAGTTGATTGCCTGAGCAATGGGAGAAATCCAATCAGTTGAAGCCCTTAAAGGGAGAACTAATTATATCAACAGTCAGAAAGAAGAATTTCTCTGCATTTCAGCAAGCCAGCTTCTACTGGGAAATTATTTGAAACCTTCATTAGAGGTCCCAGCTTGTGACCTGTCCTGCAGAATTTGGACTTGTCAATCCTTATGGTCATGTGAGCCAATTCCTGTAATAAATTTCTTAATGCTTACACATATATATCCTGTCGTTTCTATTTCCCTGGAAAATGACTAATACAAGTACTTACCTCAAATATTTCTCATGAGCATCAAATGGAGGATAAATATAAAAGACTTAAAACTGCTGTGGACCCACAGTATGCACTAATTATTTGTTATGTGTTATGATTACCACATTTTCCATCCTATGCCTTGTAAATGTTTCCCCAGTCTATCTTATTTCATATGTGTGTGTATGTATATATGTATGTATGTCTGCAAACACTTTATTTTTTAGGATTATTTTTATTACACAGTTTTAATTTTGACTTTCACTATATGAATTCTTGTTACCCTTTTTCTCTTATAATATGCTCATTCCCCAAGCTGCTTGTTTATTCTTTGTAAGTTACTCATTTAATTTTGAATGAAAACTTTAATCCAGCATATGTGTATGTGTGTGGAGGTGTTTGTGTATAAGATGTGTGTGCTATAAGGAACTTTGTTTTCTTTTAGATGGTTACCCAACTGAACCAAACAATATTTATTAAATAGCTCAACATTTTTCCTTTGGCTTGATAAATGTTTGTCATGCATTTTATTTATTCATTCAACTTTTATTCAAGCAATCCTTAAAGCAACATATCTTGCCTGCTCTGAGAATTTGTTCATATTATTCTATCTATAAATAATATTCAATTAAATTACATTTTAATTAAATATTACATTAGCAAACTTTTTTACAAATCAATTTATTGATACATATTAATAAAGCATAAATCCATCTAGAGTGTACATTCAATAGTATTCAGTATAATCACATAGTTTTGCATTCATCACTTCAATTATTTTCATTATTCCAATAATAATAATAACTCTAAAAAACAAAAACCAATGAACCAAATAAACAAACAATTCATCACCTCTCAACATCTCTATGCTTCCCGTACCATACACAGCTGCTATTCTGTTTCCTTCTCTCTAGTTTATTTGTATTTATATTTTGTAAAAGCATTCTTATATATGCAATATCACCCATATTCATATTTTCCATGAGGTTTCACAATGTTATACAGTCCCATGTTACAGTTTTTAACTTTCCTTCTAGTAACTTAAATGTCCTAAAGCAGTTAACTTTTTAAGTGGTGGTGTTTTATCACTCCAATTAGTATATAAAAATCTATTATCTCTAAGTTTCCTACGTATTGTACAATGCAATCACTGTAATAAGGTACTGGTTTGAGCTGATCTGATTGTCTGCCTTTTCCACTTTATATGGGTTTTGCCTTGTATTGCTTAAAAAAATTTTTTTGAAATGAAAAAAACACTGATGCTTTTTTTTAAACCTTTGTCCCTGCTGTTTCTTGCCAATCCCTTCTGAAACTTTGGACAGTTCCCTGTCTTTAATTTACAGCAATTTGTTAAAATTTCATTATATGTGATCTCTTCCTCATTCTAGCCACCCGTCTTCCACAGAAAATACTGAAGCTCTCAGTTTTTTGTTTATTAAATCTCTTGTCTCTATGGCTATTGACTTGTCTCTGAACCATTGACACCTCTTTCATCTGTCTCAGAGGAAGAGTTCTTTTCCAAGTAAGGCTAATTTCTCTATGTCCTACATGCTATCAGATACTCCATCAATTAACCAACTTTCACCTTTATCTTTAATCTCTTTCCCTGCTTTCAAAATATATTTATATTAAAATTTTCCACTTTAAAAATAATTGAAAAACTCAGTTAAAAATTTAATCACCTTCTAACTTTTGTTTTATTTCATGCCATCTCCTCCTGACAGCCAACGATCAATCACCTTGAATGAGCAATCTACATGTGCTGTCTTCACTAAGTGATTTCATTTTCTGCCTATTGCTGTGTCACTTTCTCTCTTGTCACTCAAATGACATATTTTTGTTGAGATTTAAAAAGTCTTTTTTATTACTCCATAAACTTCTTGAGATATAGTGGTTTATCTTAGTGCAGTTTTATTCTAAACACCTGGAACCGTGCCTTAATGTATGGTCAATAAATGCATGTGAATGAATACATTAATTGCCACATGTAGTTGCCACTTTCATAATTTTTATAGTTCTTATTTTCCCCCTTATTCTTGCTATATATAACACTACATACTTATTTAGTTGAAAACTGTGACTTCTTGGCTTCTGGTCTTTATGTTTTGGCTTTCTTTCCTGGATCTTCTTCTTCCAGCCATTCTTTAAATTTGGCTTTTCCCAGGACTCTTCCCGTGGTTCTCCTCTCTACAGTTCCCATTTTTCACCATCCTGCTTTCTTTCCTTTCCTGAAAAGCCTTTTTTTTAATGCCTAAACACAGAACTTGCATAATAACACTTTTGCCACATTACTGAAAATAAGTCAAAATTCATTCCAAATACAAAGGGGAGGGAAATAAACTCCACTTCTTGACAAGAGGAAAGATGTACAGATGCAAGTAATTGAGGAATTTTGGGTGGCCATTTTCACAGACAATTCACCATTGTCATCCCTCCTTAGCAACTCTCATTCTTCATATGTACAAAATAAACCAACTCTCTCACCAAATCCAGACTCATTCAATTATAGTATTGCCTGGAATCCAGAATTGCATCATCAATATAAGGACAAGATATTAATGGAGATCTCTAGTTTCAATTCCTCAGTAGAACTGAGTGGAAAATTTTTAGATTTCTACAACTTCCAATTATTCTTCATGCAATTATTTCCACTTTCCTTATTTTTTTCAAATTATTTACTATTTGCTATTACTTGTTTTTATTTCACCCTTAAAATGGATAATATGAATATATCATTATGAATAAAATATTGTCAATGGTAATAATAAAAATAATGGTAATGGTAATTAATGAGGATATGGTGGAACCATTTCACAGTAATGATGTGAATACTTTCTTCCTTTGGTTAATCTAAGAAAACATTAGATTTAAATACCATGAGAAACTGTTAGGTCCATATTGAATTTGTAGTCAGATTAAATTGTCAGTTATTTCTACATGAATTCTTCATTAACTTCTTGGAGATGTATTTACTATAAAAGAATTGAAAACTGCTTGAATTTTCTCACTTTGTTCTACAAAGCTATTATGACTAGAGGGAGTACACCCTGTAGATGGGAGATCTGATACTTAGAGAAGGGAGTTTGAACATAGTAGTTACCCAAATTCATCTACTTCAATAATTGTTGAAGATTATCTTGTGGCTTTTTTTTTTTTTTCAATTTAACAACATAGAGAATCTAAGTTTAATTCTTCTTCTTAGTCATCACAATTTATGTAATCTAAAATAAGATAGTTTAATCTTCAATGGATTTGTGAAAATCTTTAACAAACTTTACTACAATTTAAATAAAATATTCACAATATTTGGACCTAGCATTTAGTCTATTATCATGTTTCCCTTGAAAGAATAATAATTCTATTGGCTAATGCTATTAATCAATAACCATTGAATATATCTACATAATTTAATTAGAATCATATATTATTTATTTCTTATACATTCCTTCATTTCTCCATTTTGTAGACAGAATTATAGTTTGATACTGTTGAACGCCTTGTTAAAGCCAAAATATTTTATGCTTATTCATTCCATATATTTTCATTTTAACCTTTTGTGCCTTTTGTAAATGAATAAATAAATAGATTGATGTTTACTTATACATGTCCTATCAATGGTTTTAAATAAGCTACCTCTGGTGTGAAGTGTTCTTAGAAAGGCATTTCTATTCTCTAGTGATAAAACTTTCTTTTCTAATAAATAACATCTCATTTGTAGTAATTCATTTAAAAATTATAACCAAGAACAGTATAAAACTTCCTAAATCAATACTGTTTCTTTCTTCTGCTAAAAATATAGTGACAGCATATGTTATGTGTTATATTTTAGAGAGGCAAAGCTTATAACTAATTTATAAGTTATATTATATTATAATTATAATCTTTATTATCTATAATAATTTAAGGTTAATCTAGGGCTATAATCTCTAGTAATCCAGAGTGTATCTAGATTAATTCCTTACATATAACCAAAACTATCTATAAAATAATAATTGATAAACAGCAAATCATTTTGACAAAATTTATGAGCTAATGTTTATATGAAAGCATATTTCAAAGCTATTGCTTTTTGTTAGCTCACATGTATAAAATAGTAATAATTTGGGTGACCTAGGGAACTTACCCACAACAGGTATACATCTACACAACATGTAGATGTCTGAATCTTGTGTGATTCAACATTTAAAACTGGGAATATAAAAGATAACTAGAAAGAATTTGAAAGCATACATTAAAAAAAAAATAGCAGAACTTATAGGAATGAAAAGTGCAATAAATCAAATTAAAAATACAGTGGAGGCATATAACAGCAGATTTGAGGAAGCAGAAGAAAGAATTGGTGAGCTCTAAGACATGGCCTCTGAAAGCAAACATACAAAAGAAGAGATGAAGAAAAGAATGGAAAAAATTGAGCAGGGTCTCAGGGAACTAAATGGCAGCAAGAGATGTGTAAAAATATGTGTCATGAGTTTCGAGAAAAAGAAGAGAAGGGAAAAGAGGCAGAAGGAAAATTTGAAGAAATAATGATGGAAATTTTCCCAACCCTATTGAAGGACATAGATATCTGTGTCCAAAAAGCACAACATACTTCCATCCGAATAAATCTGAATAGACCAAATCTGAGATGCAGACTAATCAGAATGTCAGATGCTAAAGATGGAGAATTCTGAAAGCAGCAAGAGAAAAGCAATGCATAACATATAAGGGAAACCCAATTAGATCAAGTGCTGATTTCTCATCAGAAACCATGGAGGCAAGAAAGACAGTGGTATGATATATTTAAGATAAAAACTGCCAGCCAAGAATTTTATTTCCAGCAAGATTATCTTTCAAAAATGAGGATGAGATTAGAATATTCACAGATAAACAGAAACTGCAAGAGTTTATAACAGAAAGACTAGCTTTGCAGGAAATACTAAAGGGAGTGTTACAGCCTGAAAAGACAAGAGAGAGAGGCCTGGAAGAGAGTCTAGAAATGATGACTGTATCAATAACAGTAACTAAAAGTGTCAAAAATGCAATGA
>JAQZBX010015203.1:24241-37887 GCA_029593785.1 Cabassous unicinctus
AAAAAAAAAAAAAAAAAAACTGGGGTAACTATACTTATATAGGATGATATAGACTTTAAAAGCAAACTGTTATTAGAGACAATAAAGGACATTATATATTAATAAAAAGGATGATTAGCCAGGAAGAAATAACAACCATAAATGTATATGCATCTAACCAGGATGCCCCAAGATATATGAGGCAAACACTGGCAAAACTGAAGAGAGAAACAGACATTTCTACAATAATAGTTGGAGACTTCAATACACCAATCTCAGCATTGGATAGAACATCTGGCCAGAGGATCAATAAAGAAACAGAGAGTTTGAATAATATGATAAATGGACAAAACTTAATAGACATATACAGAACATTGCACCGCAAAACAGCAGAATATATATTCTTTTTAAGTGCTTATTGATGTTTCTCCAGGATAGACCATATGTTGGGTCACAAAGCAGATCTCAATAAATTCAACAAAATCGAAATTATACAAAGCACTTTCTCTGATCATAATGGAATAAAGTTGGAAATGAACAAGCGGCAGAAAAAGGGAAAATTCACATACATATGGAGATTAAATAACACATGCTTAAATAATCAGTGGGTCAAAGAAGAAATTTCAAGAGAAATCAATAAATATCTCGAGATGAATGACAATGAGAATACAACATATCATAACCTATGGGATTCAGCGAAGGCAGAGTTGAGAGGAAAATTTGTAGCTCTCAATACTTATATTAAAAAAGAAGAAAGAGCTAAAATCAATGACTTAACTACACAGCTAGGGGAACTAGAAAAAGAATAGCAAACTAATCCCAAAGCAAGTAGAAGGAATGAAATAAAAAAGATCAGAACAGAAATAAATGAAATTGATAACAACAACAACAACAACAAAAAAACCAATAGAATTAACAAAATTAAAACTTGGTTCATTGAGAATATTAACAAAATTGACAAACCCTTAGTAGAATTACTAAGAAAAAAAGAGAGAAGATGCAAATCAATGAAATAAAAAATGAAAACAGGAACATTGCTACTGACCCCACAGAAATAAGAGAGCTCATAAGAAGATACTATGAACAACTTTATACCAAAAAGCTAGACAATGTAGATGAAATGGAAAAATTCCTAGGAACATACAACCTACACTGACCGTAGAAGAAATACAAGATCTCAACAAACCAATCACAAGTAAAGAGATTGAAACAGTCATCAAACAGGTCCCCAATTTGAAAAGTCCAGGTCCAGACTGTTCCACAAGTGAGTTCTACCAAAAATTCAAAGAAGATTTAATACCAGTCTTACTCAAGCTCTTCCAAAAAATTGAACAAGCAGGTTCACTACCAAACGCATTCTATTAAGCCAATATCACCCTAATACCATAGCAGATAAAGATATTATAAAAAAAGAAAATTACAGACCCATTTCTCTAATGAACACAGATGCAAAACTCCTCAATAAAATACTTGCTAATCGAATCCAACAACACATTATAAGAATAATTCATCATGATCACGTGGGTTTTATACTAGTCATGCAAGCCTGGTTCAACACAAGAAAATCAGTCAGCATAGTACACCACATTAATAAATGAAAGAAGAAAAATCACATGATTTTATCAATTTATGCAGAAAAGGCATTTTACAAAATACAGAATCCTTTCTTGATAAAAATACTGCAAAAATAGGAATTGAAGGAAACTTTCTCAACATAATAAAGACCATATATGAACAAGACACAGCTAACATTGTACTCAATGGTGAAAGAATGAAAGCTTTCCCATTGAGATCAGGGACAAGACAAGGATGCCCATTGTCATCACTGTTGTTCAATATAGTGCTAGAAGTTCTAGCTAGAGCAACCAAGCAAGAAAAAGTAATAAAAGTCATCCAAATGAGAAAGGAAGAACTAAAACTTTCACTATTCACAGATGATATGATTGTATATCTAGAAAGTCCCGAAAAATCTACAACAAAGCTGCTTGAGCTAATAAATGATTTCAGTAAAGTGTCAGGATACAAGATCAATACACAAAAATTAGTGGTGTTTCTATATACAAATAATGCACAATCTTAAGAGGAAGTCAGAAACAAATTCCATTTATATAGCAAATAAAAGATCAAATATTTAGGAATAAAGTTAACCAAGCGTGATAAGCACTTGTATTCAGAAAACTATAATACATTGCTGAAAGAAATTAAAAAGACCTAAATAATTGGAAGAACATTCCATGCTCATGGATTGGAAGACTAAATATCATTAAGATGCCAATTCTACCCAAAATGATATACAGATTCAATGCAATACCAATAAAAATTCTACTAGCATTTTTTAAACAAATGGAAAACAAAATTATCAAATTTATCTGGAGGGTAAGAGGCCCCGAATAGCCAGAAACATCTTAAAAGGAAAAGTGAAGTTGGGGAACTCTCACTTCCAGACTTTAAATCATATTACCTAATTACAGTGGTAAAATCAACACGGTATTGGCATAAAGATAGACACATAGACCAGTGGAATCAAATTGATGGATCAGAAACAGTTCCTCACATCTATGGTCAATTGATTTTTGACAAACCTGTCAAACCCACCCAGCTGGAAAAGAACAGTTTATTCAACAAATGTTGCTGGGAGAACTGGATATCCATAGCCAAAAGAAAGAAAGAAAAAAGACCACTATCTCACACCTTTTCCAAAAAATTAACTCAAAATGGATCAAAGACTTAAATATAAAAGCAAGTACAATAAAGCTCCTTGAAGAAAATGTAGGGAAACATCTTCAAGACCTGGTGGCACATGGTGGATTCTTAAACCTTACACCGAAAGCACAAGCAATGAAAGAAAACATGGATAAATGGGACCTCCTCAAACTTAAACACTTCTGTGATTCAAAGGACTTCATCAAGAAGGTGAAAAGGGAGCCCACTTAAATGAAGAAAATATTTGGAAACCACATATCTGATAAGGGCTTGATTTCCATTCTATATAAAGAGATCATACACCTCAACAATAAAAGAGCAAGCAATCCAATTTAAAAATGGGCAAAAGATTTAAATCAACATTTCTCCAAAGAGGAAATACTAATGGCCAAAAACACGTGAAAAAATGTTCCATATCACTACCTGCTAGGGAAATGCAAATTAAAACAACAATGAGATATCATCTAACACCACATAGAATGGCCATTAGTAAAAAAAAAAAAAATCAGACAATAATAATGCTGGAGAGGATATGGAGAAATAAGAACACTCCTTCACTGTTGGTGAGATTGTAAAATGGTGCAGCGTCTATGGATGACAGTTCGGTGCTACCTCAGGAAGCTAAATATAGAACTGCCATATGATCTAGCAATTCCTCTACTAGGAATATATCCACAAGAACTAAAATCTATGACACGAACAGACATCTGCACACCAATGTTCATAGTAGTGTTATTCACAATTGCCAAAAGATGGAAACAACCCAAGTGTCCATCAACCAATGAATGGATAAAGAAAATGTGGTATATACATTTGGAATACTATGCTGCAGTAAGAAGAAGTGAATTTGGGACACATATGATAACATGGATGAATCTTGAAAACATTATACTAAGCGAAGTAAGCCAGACATAAAAGGACAAATATTGCATGGTCTCATTAATATGAACTAAATGCAAAGAATAAACACATGGAGTTAAAACCCACAGTACAGGTTATTAGGAGATAAGAGGAAGGTTGAGAAGAGCTACTGATACTTAATGTATGTAGAAGCTTTAATTAATTTGACTGTAAAAGTGTGGAAATGGATAGAGTTCATGGTCACACATTATTAGCAGCTGGTTTATAAATGAATTGTGGCTGAAAAGGGTAGTCTGAGGAAGTAAATGCCAATTGAAAGAAAGCTAAAGAATAATCTAGGGACTGAATAACACACAATGAACCCAGGGGTAGATGAGAATTGTGGTTGAGGATACAAAATGCCAGAATGTCCTTCTGTGAGCTAGAGCAGATGTACACCACTATTGTAGGGTGGTGGGAATGTAGAGAAGCATGGGAAAACTACATTTGGTGTGACCTACAGACTGCGGTTAACAGCAATGGCTATAATATTCTTGCATCAATGCCAAAGGGGTACTGTGATAATAATGGAGGTGTATGGAAAAAGTGTGCCATATGTATGCGATGGACATGGTTGGTGGTATTAGTTTGATGATATTATCTCAAAATCTGTGACAAATGTTCCACCACAGTGTGGTGTGTTGGGGAAAGGGTGTTGTATGGGAATTCTACACATGTGTATGATTGTTTTGCAAGTTCACAACCCCTGTAATAAAAATATATTTTTTTAAAATAGGATTGTTTGGGGGTAAAATACACCAAATATGAAATAGGGACTATAGTTAGTAGTAATGTTTTGACGATGTTCTTGTATAGTTGGTAACAAATGTTTCACAAAAATGCAAAGTGTTGGTGGAGTGGTGATGTATGGAACCCTTGTATGATGTTAGGTATGTTTATTATGTTAGTTCACAATCTTTACTATACACTTAATGTTTTTGTATGTTCATGTATGAATGATATACTTCAACAAAAATATATATTTAATAAAAAGGTAATTAGAGAAGGACAATGAACAGAACAGCCAATGCTGTGCATCAAGTGAAGAAAGTTTTATAAAAGAAAAGATGCATTACATCAAATGATACTTAGACTTCAAGTAAGATATTGATAAGAGACTGTACATGATATTTTAAAAGGAGGAGGTCAGGCATTGGACGTGACTCCCGGTTATGAGCCTCCTTGGCATTGAGGGATTACTACCAAGAGCCAACTAGCAATGCGTCTGGAGAAAGACCTTGACCAAAAGGGGAAAGGGTAAATACAGATGAGTTTATATGGCTAAGAGATTTTAAAGTGAGTCGGGAGGTCATTCCAGAGGTTACACTTATGCATGTCTTAAGAGGATGTCATTGACTGCCACAGTAAACAGTGCCTCAAACAGTGGAGCTCCTGAGAGACATATAGACACTATAAGCAGGGCAGACAAGCTCAGAAATTCAGCATCTAGTCAGTGGGCCTTACTTTGGAATTATTGCTCCATAGTGTAATAAAGTTAGACTCATTTGTGTTTTCCCTACACATGGCTCTTCTTTCTCTTTCATTTGACTTATAATTAGCACTATACTTGTTAAATATATGTCCCAGAGGCTTAAATCTTTGGTCCCTCCATGGGCCAGTTGAGCCCTGAATCTCAGCACAGTTGCACCACCTACTATCCAGTTCATTGGACTCACTCAGGACAACTAATAAGGAGATGGTGATGGATAATGCCCATCCCAAAAATCAAAGAGTGGCAGCAACTGCAATGATAGCTCCATACATCTGCCCCATGGGATCTAAGGCCCCTTTCAATTAGAAAGAGAGTGGGGATCACTGTCCCCAAATCCTCAAGACTGGAGAATGAACAACAGACTAAAGTAGACTTATTATTATTCTATTATAGATTTATTATTATTCTAGCAATAGAAGAACTTGTATCATTGATATAAAGGCAGTGGCCACCAGAGGTTCTGAAGGGAGGGAGAGGGAAGAATAAGTGTAATATGGAGGCATTTTCAGCACATTGGAATTGTCCTGCATGATATTGCAATGACAGATACAAGCCATTATACATTTTGTCATAACCTACAAAATTGTGTGGGGCAGTGTAAACTATAATGTAAACTATAGACCATTGTTAATAACAATGCTTCAATATGTGTTCCTCACTTGTAACAAATGTACCACACTAATGAAAGATATTGTTAATGTGGCAAAGTGGGGGAGGGGGTGTGGGGCCTATGGGAATGTCCTTTATTTTTTTATGTAACATTTATGTAATCTGAAGCTTCTTTTAAAATTTTTTTTAAAAGTATGAAAAAAAAAAATCAAAGGAGGAAGTCATGGGCGACCTTGATCCTTGATACAAACCATTTTAGTGAAATAAAGGGAGTATCAGCTCAATTAGAGTTAATTGAGTAGAGGAAGAAAATTAAGAAAATGATGGCCAGATTTAGAGATAATTTTTTCAAGCTAATAATCGAGGCTGTTTTGGGAAGGACATATAGTTTAATTTTACCTGTTGGTTGACTGAAGGTTTATTGGGTGGTTGTTGATGTAGATTTTGATAGCCTTTTTTTATGCTGATGGAAGTAATGTTACAGAAAAGGAGCATTTGGATGTGCAGGAGACTAGATAGATAATTACCAGAGCAATGTCCTTTGATCAGTACACATGGGATTCAGTTCATATGCTTGTGGATATACAGGACTTAGAACAGAATCAAGAGAGTTCATCTTTGTTAAATGATTGGAGGGAATGCATGACAATGTGCAGACAGGTTAGCGGAATTGGTGGTGGAGTATGAACTGATTTCCTTTCTTTTTTAAAATAACTTTATAGAGATATAATTTACATACAATAAAAGTCACACTTTGTGCAATCAGTCACCATTGGTTTACAGTATTCAAAGTCATGCAACCATCACCACTATTTAATTTTAAAACATATTCATTTTAACACATTTATTAAAAAAATAAACTTCTTACCCATTAGCAGTCAGACCCCCCATGCATGCACATACACGGCATCGGTCAAACAATACTCTACTTTCTATTTGTATGAATTTCCTTATTCTGGAAATTTCATATGAATGGAATTATACAATATGTGGTTTTATGTGTACGTATTCTTTCATTTAGCCTAGTGATTTCTAGGTTCATTCATGTTGTAGCATGGATCTGTACTTTATTCCTTTCTGTGGCCAAATAATATTCTATTGTATGGATATTCCACTTTTTGCTTAACTATTCATAAGTTGATGGACATTTGGATTATTACCATTTGTTGGCTATTATTAATAATCCTGCTATGGACATTCAGGTCCAAGTTTTGCATGGACATATGTTTTCATGTATTTTGGGTATATACCTCAGAGTAGATTTGCTGGGTCATGTCTTTAGTTCAGGGTTAGCATTTTGAGGTACTGCCAAGTTGTTTTCCAAGTGGCTGTTTTCCAAAGTGCGTGTACCATTTTAAAACCTCATCACAATATATGAGGATTCCAATTGCTCCACATTCCTGCCAAGAAGTTTGATTTGAATTTCCCTAATGATTAATTTATATTGAGCATTTTTTTTCATGTGCTTAGTGGTTAATTGTATTTCTTTCTTGGGGAAATGTTTACTCAAATTCTCTGCCTTTTTTTTTTTTTTTAATTTACTAAGTTTCATTCTTGTAAACAAATATGGAATTCACGAGAGTCAGAAATAAAATTCACAGCATATATATCTGACAACTAGATTATTTTCAGCATATATAAAGCAGTTTTATAACTCAATTTCCAAAAAGAAAAAAATAACAAAAATGGTTAAAACATTTGAAGAGACGCTCTACAAACATAGAAGATATATGAATGGGCAATATGCAGCTGAAAATATGCTCAACATCACTAATTAGCAAAGAGTGATAATTGAAACTATTATGTGAAACCAGTACAATCTGACATGATGGTGAAAACTTAATAAAAGACTGGCAATGTGGGGCAACTAGAATGACTCTACATAACCTGAAGTAGTGTGAAATGGTATAGCTACTTCGGAAAGCAGTTTGGCTGTGTCTTATAAATTTAAATGACCTCTTTCCACATGCCCAGCAATCCTACTTCTATATATTTAATTAAGAGAAATTATAGTGAATAGTCGGAGCAGTCTCCCAGGTTTCTATTGTCTGGTAAACAGATAAGCAAATTGTGATGTCCACTCTGCCTCAGAACTAACTGAGTTACATAAACCTCTGTGTACAGGATATAGAACTTAAGCACTGATGCCAAAACTATTCACTTTTGAATTCTCCACAGCAGCCTTCAAAGGGTCTGCACAAAGGAGGCCACAGATAAATGTTGGCTGAATAAGGATTAGATGGATTGAGAAAGTGTTTTTACATTTCCTTAAATGTTAAGAGTTTATTAATCTGCTATTGAATAACTTTCTCTCTTCAATGTTCACACCTTGTTGAGGTGAGAAGGCTTATCTACCTGTGATAGATTGCAAACAGAGAGATTTCTTCAACTTCTGGACATCCCTCCCCTTCCTAAGGTCACACATCATGCCTTCCATTCTATTTTGATTTTGGGTCTTCCTCTTGCACTTTTGCCATCATTAGGCAGATTTGCTCTAGCTATCCTGCTGGAGGATGAGAAACATGGAAGAGACAGAGTCTCTCTAGCCAACCCTGACATGTGAGTGAGCCCAGACTAGAGCAGAACTGCTCAGCAAAGCCAGGCTGAAAGCCCTGACCCTCAGAAGTTTGAGGAAAATCAGCACGTATAGCTGAAATTCATTGAATTTTGCAGTAGTTTGCTTATTAACATTATTGTGGCAATGAATAACTGGTAAACCTGGAAAGTAACATGTACCTCAGTGCCAAGATGGCAGATATATTGTGAAGAGGAAACCAGAGTAGTAGAAAATATTTTATGTGAGGAAATTGACTAGCTCCTTGAGCATTTTATATTCTCTTACTTTTTCAATGAACTATTTTTTTTTTATTTTAAAATTTTTTATTAGCGAAGTTGTGAGCTGACAAAACAGTCATGCATAATGTGTAGAATTCCCATACATCACCCCACCACCAACACCTTGCATTTTTATGGAAAATTTGTTACAAATTATGAAAGAACATGATCAAACTCTAAATGCTAACTATGATAAAAAGCTTACATTTGGTGTATTTATTCCATAGACCACCCTTTTATTAACACCATGTATTAGTATGGTACATTTCTTATAATTCATTAAAGAATGCTCTCATATATGTATTGTTTCCCACAGTCCATCATCTCCTATATGCATCACTGTGTTATAGAGTCCCATGCCATATACATTCTTTCCAATGTGTACACTCAGTGGCTCTCAGTTTAGTCACAGAGCTGTGTGGCCATCACCTCAGTCAATTTTAGAACATTTTCCTTACTCCAATAGAAAAAAATCCCTTACCACCCTATTATTGACACTTAGCATTGATATAGTACCTTCTTTGCCATTGATGCAAGGATACTTATAATATAGCTATTAACAACAGTCCATAAGTTACGCTAATCGTATTTTTCCCATGTTTCACCATATTCCTAACACCTCGTAATGGTGATGAATAGTTGTTCTACTTCATAGATGGACATTCTTGTAGTTGTACTAGTAACCACAATCCTCATCCAACACAGAGTTCACTATGGGATACAGACCCCTAGTTTTCTAGCTTTCTTTAATTGGCATTTACATCCTTAGACTTCCCCTTTCAGCCACAATCACATTTATAATTCAGCATTGTTAGTTATACTCACTATAATGTGTTACCATCAATTCTATTCATTTCCACACATTTACAGTCAACCTAATTAAAAATTCTAGAATGGAGCAGGTATAGCTCAGTGGTTACACTTTTGCTTGATATGTACAATGTCCCGGGTTCAATCCCTGGGACCTCCTTTAAAAAAAATTCTACATGCATCAAGCATCAGAACCTCTTCTCAATCCTCATCTCATTTTCTAGTAACCTCTACTCTACATTTTAACTCTATGTGTTTATTCATCATATTTAGTCCATTTTAGTGACACCATCCAATAGTTATCCTATTGTGTCTGGCTTATTTCATTCATCATAATATCCTCAAGGTTCATTCATATTGTCATAAGTGTCACAATTTCAGTACTTCTAAGAGCAGCATAGTACTCCATCATATTTATTTACCATATTTTGTTTTTCCATTCATTGGTTGATGGACACTTGTGTTGTTTCCATCTTTTGGCAATTGTGAATAATGCTACTATGAATATCAGTGTGCAAATGTCAGTTCACATCCCTGTTTTCAGTTCTTCTGAATATATTCCTAGTAGAGGGATTGCCAGGTCATACGGCAGTTCTATATGTGCTTCCTGAGGAACACCAAACTGTCTTCCATAAAGCCTGCACAACTCTACATACCCACAACCAGTGAAGGATTGGTACTATTTCTCCACATCCTCTCCAGCACTTATAGTTTTCATTTTTTAATAATGATCATTCTATAAGTTGTGAAATGATATATTTTTGTTCCTTTGGATATGGATACACAGTTCTCCCAAGACTATTTGTTGAATAGACTGTTCTGATCCAGCTGAGTGGGCTTGGCAGCCTTTTGAAAAAATATCACTTGACCATATATGTGAGGATCTATTTCTGAACACTCAATTTGGTTCCATTGGTCTACATGTATATCTTTATATCAGTACATTGCTGATTTTATCATTGTCTTTCACCATTGAGTACAATATTAGCTGTTGGTTTATTTTATATGTGCTTTTGTTTTTTTTCAAAATCTCTCTGTTTTTGGTTTTTACACATTTATTTGTATATTTATTTTTTAAATATAATAAATTTTATTTTTAAGGAGGTTTTAGATTACAGAAAACTTACATCAAAAGTATGAGGGATTTCCATATAACCCCCTCTCTCTCCCACATCATCCCCTATTTTTTTTTTAAATGCAGTGGTATCTGTAAAACCCACTCATTAAAAAAAAAATGCACATTTAAAAAAATGACTCACTTCTGGTAAGGACTAACATACCTACACTGATAATCTAAAAATAAAACCATCATTGTGACATTTATCAGTACTTCACACATCTAACAAATACTGAAGGAGGCAACTACCATTGTTATAACTTCTTTAAAGCCAAAAACTTAAGCACAAATCAGAATTAAGAGAAACTTCAGAGTGTTCACATTTGCATTTTTGGCTGAAGTTTCAAAGATCTCACATATAACAAAATGACAACTTGGAATCAAAATGAATATTAAAAACATTTAATCCTTGTGATAAACTTACTCTACAGAAACAAGGAAAACAGAGTGAATAGTAACAGCAGTATATTTCTAGGAGAGAAAGCAATCACTTATTTCCATTATCATAAAACAAAAGTCAATGAGCCAACTTTTTAATAACACTGACCAAGTTATATACTATTCAAGAATTTGCTCTTCAACTTGTGTCTTTATAAGGTATCCATCTATATATTTGGATTAAATTTATATATCAAAAATATTTTGCTCAAAGTTCTAATCTTAAGTATAAACAAAATTTATCAAAACATAGTCCAAATACTATACAATATTGTTATCATTTAGATTTATATGCTTCATCTGAAAAACTTATCTTACAAACAGGAGTTTTGCCATATTTCTTCAGAATAAGTGTCACTATACCTAAAACTTTAAATGATAATTTAAAAAGACATTAAAATAATTCATCCTATGCATTTTCCTTCTTTGGGCTTTGATAAAAACAGAGCCACCTGGTGTTGGGGCACCATCTTCCTTCTCAGTTACAGTCTCTGTACAGACACAATAAACATTGTTTTATTTATTGAAACTGTCTTCTGTTTCTCATTAATAGCTGCACAAACAGCAACAATATCATCACTTTCAAAGTCACAGTCAGGAATTGGACTTTGGTGAGAAATCTGTTATTCTGCTGATGATTCACCCTTTTTAATCCTCTGTGCCAAATTCTGCTGCTCCTGGAGTGTTCTTGCCCAAGAAAAGTCTTCTTTGCATATTTCAGGGTTCATTGGATAGATGTGAAAACTTGAAAACTTCAAATTGCTTCATCCATTTTGTCCTTTGGTTCTCTCTTGTAATATTGTTCTATTGTCTGTCTTCTTATCCTTTAGTTTACCTTTCCTAATAATCTTCATTTCTAAACTCTATTCCAAATCTGCCACCCTTGTTTTTTCCTTTCAGGCTGCAGCACCCCCTTTAGTATCTCTCACAAATCTGGTCTTTTGGCAACATAGTCTATCAGTTTTTGTCCGTGAAGATTCTGAACTCACTCTCATTTTTGAAGGACAGCTTTGCCGAATACAGAATTCTTAGCTGGCAGTTTTTCTCTTTCAGTACCTTAAATACATCATACCACTATCTTCTCTCCCCCATAGTATCTGATGAGAGGTCGGGACTTAATCTTATTGAGTTTCTCTTGTTTGTGATGCTTTTCTTTTCTTTTGCTGCTTTCAGAATCTTCTCTTTATTTCTGATATTTGTCATTCTGAATAATAGGTGTCTCAGGCTAGCCTATTCAAATTTATTCTGTTTGATGTGTGTTGTCCTTCTTGGATATTGATATTGATTTCTTTCATAAGGTTTAGGAAGTTTGGGGGCATTATTTTCGCAAATATTCTTTCTGCCCCTTTTCCATTTTCTTCTCCTGGGACACCCATGATGCATGTATTTGCACATTTTGCATTGTCATTCAATTATCTGAGACCCTTTCCCTTGTTTCCATTCTCTTTTTCTCTTCTCCTTTCTTTTCCAGTTCAGATATTTTGTCTTTGAAATTACTAACTCTTTCTTTGAGCAGTTCAAATCTTCTCTTACATGCCTCTAATGCATTTTTAATCTCATCCATAGTGTCTTATATTACCATAAATTCTGTTACTTTTCTTTGCAGGTTTTCATTTTGTTCTTTAGGCTCACCTGGTGTCTTCTTAATATCCTTTATCTCTTCAGTCATATTTTCTTTTAATTCCATGAATTGATTTAGGAGATTTGCATGATTATTATTGATTAATTGTCTTAAATCTTGTATATTTTCAGGCTAATTGGTTTGTTCCTTTCATTGAGACATCCTTCTTGTCTGTTAGTATGACTTGTAATTTTTTACAGATGTCTAGGCATCTGAATATGTTGGTAAATTTATTCTAATGGCCAATTTCTCTCTCTTGCCTATTTTTTTTTCACAATGCTTCTTTTGATATTTTGTTTAACTTATATTGAGCCTTTAAATTGCCAAGCTTAAGTTATCAAACTCGGTCCAGGGAATTCCTAATCAGATGCAGACATTATCCCAGGAATTTGGGTTAAGATTGGATGTAGCTCAAGTGGAAGAATGCCTGTTTCACCTGTACAAGGTTCTGTGTTTGATAGCCGGTATCTCCTAAAAAAAACAAAACAAGCACAGAAACAAACAAAATGAAAAACAAAACAAAAAACTGACTCTCATTGGGGAACAGATATAGCTCAGTGGTTGACTGTCTGCTTCCCATTTATAAGGTCCTGGTTCATTATACATATAATGTCCTAAAAACAGTTTTTGTCCATGCAATTTTCAGACCAGCCAACAGATGATGATCATTAGTACACTTTTCTAAGGTGGAGTTTCAACCTTCACTATCCTGTATTTTGTTCTGGCCAAAGATGAGATTTAAAGTGGGCTTTGCTGTCCGAATTCACTGAAGGGAAGCCCCTTGACTCCCCCACCCTTTTGCATTGTAACAGCTGACAGGGAGGAAAACGTTTCTTCCCCTCTCAATTGGCTACTGTGGCCAGGGATTTTACCCCAGCTTAAAATCTTGGGAGGCTGGAGAGGAGACCCCTTCCTGGCTGCAGGGTTTGATAACTCAGGTTTATTGATTCGGGTTCTTTGTCTCTTTGTCCCTCATCTCCCTAGGAGTTGTGTAGCACTGACCTGGACTGCTGACCATCAAAGAAGTTCCCTTGGACAGCTTTTGGCTTTTTCTCTGTTGTTTTTGTGAGATAATTGAGTCCTGCCTACTTACTCCAATGCCATCTTCCCAGAACCTGGCTCATATTTTTTTATCCATTAAT
>JAQZBX010015204.1:0-37765 GCA_029593785.1 Cabassous unicinctus
GCATGTACTTTAGTTCCAATTTTTAACCCTTACAAATAGTACTTCATTGAACATCCTCGTACACATTTTTGGGCATTCGTGTGAGTATATAAAAAGGCTGGATTCCTGAAAGCAGAATTACCAACAGACCCGACCCCTCTAAGTTTGTGAATGCAAAGTGGATGACTCAAAGCTTAAACTTTTGGGCTGGTGACCTAGTCCTGTCAGGGCACAGGCAGTTAGTCATTGAGTGTTGTTTTGTTTTGTTTTGTTTTTTAAAATTTATTTTATTTATTCTCCCCACCTTCATTGTTTGCGCTCGCTGTCTGCTGTGTGTCTTTCTGTGTCTGCTTGTCTTCTCTTTAGGCAGCACTGGAAACTGATCCTGGGACCTTCCAAGAGTGGGAGAGAGGTGTTCAATCTCTTGTGTCACCTCCGCTCCCTGAGATTGACCAACTTTTAATTTAATTTATCTCTCCCTTCTTCTCCCCGCTCTCTCCCCTTCTTCCTCTTTCTCTAATACACACACATGCACACAAACACATTCACACACACACATAGATGGTTTATGTGTTTGCTGAACTATTTGAGAGTAAATTGCAGACATCATGATACTTTACCCCTAAGTACTCTGGTATGCATCCCTTAAACAAGTATTTTCAACTTATATATTGCTTTTCTTAAAAATTAATAGTTGTATTAATGTGTATATGAATGCTATAATGAATTATATCATAATGCATGTTAATTTCACATGCAGAGGACAGTCTAAAAGGAGTTCCAAATAAAAAAGAATATCAGGAATTAAAGACATAAAATTTATTTCCAAAAGCAGCCTAAGGAGATATGACCACTAAATGTAATCCTATGAGATCCTGAATCAGAAAAAGGGCTTTAGGTTAAAAACTAAGGAAATATAAGAAAGCATGGGTTTTAGTTAATAATAATAATGTATAAATATTAGTGCATTAATTGTGACAAATATACCATACTCTTGTAAGATATTATTAATAGGGGAATCTGGTTGTGAGGTATAATAGAACTCTTTCTACTCTTTTTGCATTTTTTTCTATAAATTTAAAACTATTTTAAAATTAAAAGTTTATTTTAAATTACTTTAATGTGTTTAAAATTTGCATTTGATGTTTAAGAACTACGATTAAAATTTCTTTAAGCATGCTTATAAGATAAAGACCATTAAAATAGTTCTATAATAGAACACCTCAGTTTCAAATTCAAAGTTTTTATTAACAGAGTTGTATTCAAAGTGGTCATTTTTAAAATGATGTTAAAAAAGAAAAAAAATTACAAAAATTCAAAACCTTTTAGTTACAAGAGAATGGAGTACTATGTTATGGCTGTTGTATATGAATCTGTCAGAATAGGTTGGGCTATGTTTAATAACAAACTGCTCAAAAATATCGGTAGCTTAACATGGAAGAATTCATGCCTTACTCCTTACTCGTGCTACATGTGCATTGAGAGTGAAAGGTGCCTGTACTCAGGGATCCATGCTGACAGAGGCACCCTGTTACTACCAGCCTCCACAGTCACTAAGACAGAGGAAGAGGAACGTGGTGAATCACACAACAGCTGTTAAAGCTTCTGCACTGAAGCTACAAGGGACAATTTGCTCACATGTCATTGGCCAAGCAAGTCACATGGCCACACCTAGCTTCAGAGGTGGAGGGGAAATGCATGTACCCAGAAGGAGAAGAAAGTGAATATATTTGAACAACCTTAGTGTCCATCCTAATGGAGACCTCTGCTTGCAGCTCACCTTATTATAGTTACTAGTATATAACTTTCATAATAGTTATGACAAAGCTGTTGGAGTGAATGGATTTGTGTTAAACTCTGAAACAATTTTGAAAGTCAACTAATTTCTATTAAATTGTAGTTATTAATGCAGATCCTGGATTAGCCCAGAAGAAATTTTCAAATATTTGTTCTTTGTTTTTTTTTTTTTTTAAGACTTCCAGAGCTTTGAGCTATATTTATTCTAGTTCACTCTGACAAACATAAATATAAGTACAGAAACTTTCATATGGAGTTATAGTAATCTGCTCATGAAAGTAGCCCCCATATTGAAGTCTTATAGGGCCAAATAGGTAAATAAATGAACCTCTTTCATGTTTTGATATAAAATCTGCTGAGAAGTTATGTCCACAGTGGCCACCTTGGGGGTGCAGAGAGTACTGAGAACAACTCTTATATTTAAATTTTTGAGGATTAAGAGGAGCAAAGTAGAAGAGAGTTCAAGTGCAATTTGAAATTATTAATGGTTTTAAACATGAACTTCTACTAAAGAGGAACTAGCCTCTCAGGACCTCAACTTTCTCATTCCTACAAGTGGATAAACTACAAGGTATACTACATCCCTAAGATTGCTTCCAAAATTCTGTAAGTCAATAATTTTAGGAATTGTAATATTTTAATGCTTTCTTAAAATTCTTTAAATATACTGCAAATGGCTTCTCAGAAATACGTTAACTCTGGAAAATGTTTATTTTGTATAAAATGGAAAAATTTAAAGCACATAAATTGTGGTTTCCGTGTGTGCCAACAAGTCTTCAACCTCTTTGTTTCCACAAATCATTTCCCTTATTGACTTCAAGAAAATTCTGAAATCAAAGTAAGTCTGCAAAAGAAGAGGAAACCTTCCAGTGAGAACAAGTAGGAACAGGTTCTGAGAATTCAAGATTTGGAAAGAGAGCAGCATGACACTGAATTTGGCATTTCATTGTGAACCTCATCTTGGACCAAGCTTAGGACAGTTTCCAAAGGTAGCAGGGAGGTCCATTTGATTTGTGTTGTCAGGTCGCTCAAAGAGTTTTCTGATTTTCAGATGTTGTTTAGGAATATTGACCCTTTGGTCTTTTATTTAATCAAATGGCTTTCTTTGAATACAGAGGGTACTAAGCAAATGAGTCTTCAGACAAGCAACAGAATAACAAGGACATTTCTTGTGTTCTCCTTTCTGCCTGTGATTTTTTCAAGTCAAGAATTTGATTTTTTCTTGCAGGCAGGGTCTCCAAATGCACATTCACTTAAAATATCTAATGCCAGTATGAACCCTGGTTTAAGGGTTCAACAACAAAATCTGGGCCTTGGTACTAAAGTTTACTACCTGAGTACTTTTAAGCATCTCTTAAAACATCTTAACACTCACACATACACACATTCACATACATACCTAATAGTATACACATGTATATATATTTATGTGTGTGTGTGTTGGATATACTTTTCTTAAAAATTATGCCTGTTAAATTCTTACAATTTGGGTTGGTTCACCCCTAGAAGTCACAATACGATTTTTAAATAAAATCTTCCCACTAAAAAAAATTATCTACCAAGTTCTCAACTTACTGTACTAGTTTTCTTTTGCTGCATAACAATGATCACAAAGTTAGCAGCTGAAAACCATGCCCATTTATTAGCTCCCTAAGTCACAAATATAGCAGGGCATGACTAGGTTTTCTGTTCATAAATATCATCTTGAAATCAAGGAGTTGGCTGGGCTGAGTTCTTGTCTGGAGGTGCTGGGGAATAACTCCGCTTCCAAGTTCATTCGGGTTGTCGGCAGAATGCACTTCCTTGTGGTCATAGGCCTAAGGTACCTCATTTCTTGCTAGCTGCTGCTAAGCATTGCTCTCAGCAGCTAGAGGCTGCTCTCAGGTCATTTGCATACATTCCTCTCCATTGCCTAGCCAGCAAAGGTGCATTGAATCTGTCTTGTGCTTCAAATCTCTCTTCATTTCCTCTTCTGCAACCAGCTAGAGATAACACCCTGCTTTTAAAGGATTTGGGTGATTGTTAGGCTCACCCAAATAATCGTCCTATTTTAATGTCAACAGATTAGTAACCTTAATTACATATGCAAAATATTTTTTGTCATATAACATAATCATGGGGGCCATCTTAGAATTCTGCCTACCATGTTTAACTTACAAAGATAGTTCCTGTTACATGCATTCAGTTTTTAGGTTGAATAACATGACAAATCATGTGAAACATTAAATTACATATGTGACAAGATTAGCCAATTGTCGTGAACAATGTCCCATGTTCTGGTTTTATCTGGTTATGCCCTCATTGTGTTATTTATCTTGTCACTCTATCCCCTGTGTTTTTGTAAACTGGTTTGTATTTTCTATTGTCTAGAACAACTTGATAGATGACATTGTGTATCTCATATCTCGAGGTACATATGATTGCCCCAATATTAGTCCTACTAAGTTTGAACAGTTGGGTAAAGTGGTGATAGTCAGGTCTCCCAATGTTAAAGTATATTTTTCCTTTAACAATTAGAACTAATTTGTTGAATGATTATTTGGCACATACAAATAGCTTTTTTCCCAGCCTAGTAGTGTTAGCAGCCATAGATGAGCCTTGCCTGAATCATTTATTCCATTGGAGGTTGCAAATTGGTCATTTTTAAATTTTATCATTACTCTGTAAAGAAAAGCTTTCCCTCATCAATGGAGAATGTTTTATATCCTCTTACAGTTCATATCAGTACAGCATGTTTACCACCAATTATCAAAGATATCAGCCTTAGATTATGGAACTGAGTTGAAAATAACTTATAATATTTATATTATATTACAGTTTGTAAATACTTTTTAAATCATTTTTGATGTACATTTAAGTTGACAGTGGAGAATGGATGAAACTTAAAGCAGTATTTTGAAATGGTAATTTAATATTAACAGGATTTGCAAAAATGAATTTTGACAACTTATTGGCAATATCAGCAAGTATTTATTGATCTAAAAGGAGCATATTAATAACCAGGCACTAAAAGAGCTTATTGAATGGCTCTAGCACCAAAAGCTAAAGATATGTGAAGTTGATGTGGATAAATATTTAGGCCTGACAAAAAAAGTAAATAAATGCAAATAATTTGGACTATCACCTTCTTGCTCCAGCTACAGTAGTCTTTTTTTTTTTTTTATAAAATTTTTTTTTTAAAGATTTATTTATTTTATTTATTTATCCCCCCCTTGCTGCTCATGCTGCTGTGTCCATTCGCTGCGTGTCTTCCCTGTGTCTGCTCATCTCCCCCTTGCTGTGAGGTCTTGCCGCATCAGCCCACGGCGCTGCGCGAGCCAGCCTGGCCTGCCCTCACAAGGAGGCACCGGGAAGCGAACCCGGGGCCTCTCATATGGTAAATGGGTGCTCTATCCATTGCGCCACACCCGCTTCCTGCCGTGAGGTTGCTGCATCAGCCCACCGCACAGCTCAGGTCGGCGTGCCCTCACAAGGAGGCCTCGGGACGCGAACCCGGGCCTCCCACATGGTAAACGGGGGCTCTATCCACTGAGCCACACCCGCTTCCCGCTACAGTAGTCTTAAACTGGGCCCGTCATAATGTGGGCTCAGGTTATCTAGCCCCATCCCCCAGTACTCCTCCATGTGTTTTGTCAGTGTGCCTTCCCTCAAGGGCATATGATCATCCCTCTCTTTGCACCTTTATCTGTACCATTTCCCTCACCCAAGATACTCTTTCCTTTCTGCCCCTCAGGTCCCAATCTATTCATATTTCAAACCCAGCTCAAATCCCACTTCCTCTCTGAAGCTGTTTCCTCCATAACCTCTCCAGATTGCACTTCTTAGCTCTGTCATATCAGTTGTACTTGATTTAGTTTCCTGTTTGGTTTTCTAATTGGCTTCTTTAAGTAAACCTCATTTCCAATTTTTTGAAGATCCTGAGGACATTGATTCTACCCATGACCAAAAATTTAAAGCTTTTTTCACATGGCATTGCAAGATTTTCTCATTCCCCTTTGAGAATATTCTAACAATTTATAAAAGTTACCAAACAGATGTGAAACTGTTATCAGTTTCCTTTGCATTATCTTTCTTTGCCTTCTAATATCTACCACCCAACAAAGACAGATTTTCTTGTGAAAGTTAAGGAGGAGTTTGAGGATTATTCCAGTTCTATGTAAATAGCATGAAGGCCTAGTTCCTTTACTATGACAAAAAGAAGAAAAAAAAGATAGGCTTAAGGAAATCTAGTATTTAAATATTACAATGAAAACAAAGCTTATTTTATTTTACTTAGGTTGAACCTTTTGTGTTCCTTATATTGCCAATTTGAATACTGTTTTAAATGGAAGTAAAGCAATGATATTTCATGCTTCTTGAAGATTTCTTAGAAAATGTCATCCCACTCAACAAGACATTACTTTAAATACCTTTTCTCTCTGTCTCCTTAATAAGAACACTTTGTATTTATCAGCTCTTTTCATCTGAGGATCACAGCACGTTTCCTGATTTTTTTCATTACTGCATAGTTTTGACAAAACTGTTACCCTTTTTGTTTTCTGTCTGCAGAAGCAGGAGGTAAAAAACTACGGAGCACTGTCCAAAGAAGTACAGAAACAGGTCTCGCAGTAGAAATGAGAAACTGGATGACTCGACAGGCAAGCCGAGAATCTACGGATGGCAGCATGAACAGCTATAGCTCAGAAGGAAAGTGAGTGTGTCTCTCCCATTCCTCAGCAGAGACCATCTCTTCTGTCTCACTGTCTGTGTCTTTCACAAAAGCTAACTCGCCTAGTCTACAGCACCATTGTCATTGTCACTGGCTGATTTCCTGTGAAGAGCACTTTTGCTCACCTGCCACTAAGCAATGTCACATATCTGGCTTTTTATATCAAGGGAATTAGGTTTGGGGATAAAGTGTTTGGCTATAATGACAAGATGTTAAAATGTGACTCTCTGCAATATATGCAAATAAAATATTTTATCCCAGCTTGAAGTATTATATAAAATCACAGGAATAATAAGCATTCATGCCACATCACACAAACAATTCTAATTTTTCAAATCTCTACTCTGCCTTAGAATACTTATTACTAAAAACTATGGAAAGCTGATGTATACTCAGTTTTATACAATAATAAACAGTTTAAATAAATATAATAATCAAAAATAAGTACCACAAAAAGTTGGTCAACCTTTTACTTATGCAGTAAATGAATCAACTGTCTCTAAGAGCATTTATAAAAATTGTGTCACCCTGTCACCAGCACATTACTGTATTCAGCAACTGCTGATCCATAGATAGGTGAGTAAAGGCCATTAATAGAGGAAAGTGGGGTTTACTGACCTCACTCTTCCTCACTTTGGAAGCATGATTTGCCTAGCACAATTACATAAATAACAGGAGATGTATATAGTTTCCATACATTTATAAATAGGGTATGTGGGATATTTATGGAAACAGATTAAAATGAATGTACTGAATATTTGGGGATTTGATGTTAATCAAAGAAGTCTTAAAAGAAATGGAGAATCAAGTAAAAATAAATAAATATGCACTGAGCACTAATCATTGTAAAGCACTGTCAGATACTGTTATGGATATAAAAATGTTTAAAGTTATAGCCCCTGAAACCCCGATGTTTATAGTCTTATTGGAGGAATGGAATAAATACTAATGAATTCATTCAACAAATATGTATCATACCTTCTGTGTTCCAGGCACTGTGCTAGGATTTGGGGATAGTCAGTCATGTAAGGGAGATAATATCAGTTGGTGGTTAAGACCATAGACATTGAAATCCCATAGGCCTAGAGGTTCTCATCTGGTTTTTGGTAGCTCTATGACTTTGGGAAGGTTATTTAATTTTTCTAAGCTTCATTTTAATTGATGGAGTGATTGAGTTTAACAAGTATTAATTGAGTGCTTGCAATAGTCCAGGCTTGGACTATTCTGGGTGAACAAAAGAGGCAAAAAGCCCTGCCCTCATGGAACTTACATTCTAATGGGGAAGATAAACAATAAGCAAGAAAAAATATCAAAGTGTATATATGAGAAAAATTAGTAAAATATTGAATGTCTTAAATAGTACAAGTGTTAAAAAGAAAAATAAAGCAAAGAAGAGAGATGTTAGAGGATGGGGTTACAATTTTGAGTAGGGTAGATAGGGAAAAGGACACATTTCAATAAAGATCTGAAGGAAGTGAGTGAGTCATATGGATATTTGAGAGAAGAACATTCTGGGCTGAGGTAATGCTGAGACTCTAAGGCAGGAGTTTGCCTGGTATGGCAGTGAAGAAGGTACCATAGTGGAGTAAGTGAAGGCAGGAATGGTAACAGATTAGTAATTCAGGTGTGGCATGGGCTGGAGTGGACAGCTTTTCTAGCCTTTACATTGTAAGGACTTTGACTTTTACTCCAATTGGGATGAGAAATCATTGGAAGGTTTTGAATGGTCTTTCAATGGACTGACAGGATCTGACTTCAGTTTTAACAGATCACTCTGACTGCTGCAGTGGAGGTGGCCAAGGCTGACAACAGGGAGACCAGTCAGGAGGCTGTTATAGTAATTCAGAACACAGAAATGGTGGCCTGGACCAGGCTGGTAGTAGCATTAATGAGGTCAGATCCTGGGTGTATTTTGACAGTAGCACAAATAAGATTTGTTGATACATTTGATGTGGGTAATAACAGAAAGAGAGGAAGGAATAAAGAAGACTCCAAAGTTGAGCAATTGGAAGAATGAAGTTGTCATTTGTTAAAATAAGGAGAAGAAAAGAGTTGTGTTATTTTTGTCTGGAAGTATGGGGGTGGGAGGGGCTCAATTTTGGGCAAATTAAATACTAAGTTTCAGGTGCTGATTTGACATGCAAGCAGATATATAGACTAAGCATTTGGAGTGCAAGCCTGTCATCCAAGGGAGAGGTCTGAGTTGGAGATGTCAGTGTAGGCAATATCAGCATTAATGGCATTTAAAACCATGAGACTGGATGAGATAACCAAAGGAATTAAGACATCTAGAAAAATAAGAGGTCAAATAGTCTGCCTTATATTTAGTGACAGAACCAGCAAAGCAAGCTGAGACAGAGTGGCAAAAGAGAAAAGAGGAAAACCAGGAGACTAGGGGGTCCAGGAAGCAAAGTAGAGAAAGTGTTTCAAGGAAGAGGGAGTGATCAATCATGTCAAATGCTGCTAATATGTTAAGTAAAATGAATACTGAGTATTGACAGTAGGATTTGGCACTATGGTCATCAGGTGACCTTGATCAGAGAAGTTTTGGTGGAGTGTGAAAATAAAAAATTGATTAGAGTTTCCAGAGAGAATGAGAGGAATGAAATTGAAGACGACACAGAAACACAACTTTACCCAGGAGTTTTGCTGCAACTAGAGGAAAAGAAATGGGGTAGAAAGGGAAGTGGGGTTAGGACAGGGATCTTTGAAGGTACAAGAAATAATGGCATGTTTGCTTGATAGGAATGATCTGGAAGAGTTTCTTTAATGGGAAAAAAAATGGGTTAAATACTATCTTATTGTAGCTAATGAGTATTAAATATGATGATGGCTGGCATGCAGTAAGTGTTCAATATGTTTTGACTGTTATTGATGGAAATCACAGACCCTGCCCTCCAGACCAAGGAAGGAAGGACACAAAAACAACTGCAGTACAGTGTGACAAGTGCTTGTGGTGGCATACATGGGCTACTGGAGAATATGGAGAGAGAGCCATGGGAGGTGGAGTGGGGGATTTGGGTCCACTAAATATAAGAGACAAAGTAGAAGTACCAACTGCTCCCCCACCCCCCCAGGAAGGAGGCCAGAAGGAGGGTTGCACTTGCCTATAAGTAAATAGGGTTTAATCCTATTTGTTATTTTGCTTTTAGTCTGATTTTCCCTGGTGTCCGGTTGGCCTCTGATAGCCAATTCAGTGATTTTCTGGATGGCCTTGGCCCTGCCCAGCTAGTAGGACGCCAGACTCTGGCTACACCCGCAATGGGTAAGAATTTCTGTCACATGATTTGATTGTTTTTCTTCTGGGTTATTGAAAATGGCGTTCTCTAATTCATAGAATCTTTAACAATATTAGCAAAAATGAAATATCTTAGGATTTATAATGAGAAGTCTCCAACTAGGTTTTTTTTTTTTCTGTTTTAATTTATGCTTTTTAAAGTAAGACATCACTGATGTAAAATTTTAAATATATTTGAATTTAAGAAAATATATGGGAAATGATGAAAGGATATTAAACCAAGGTCTTTAGCATGAGCATTTTTCTCTCTGCATTCATATATTAAGGAATGTTTGTTTCTTCTCCACACTCCATTAGGTGACATTCAGGTAGGAATGATGGACAAAAAGGGACAACTGGAGGTAGAAATCATTCGGGCCCGTGGCCTTGTTGTAAAACCAGGTTCCAAGACACTGCCAGGTAAAAATGGAAGCAAAATTTTCTATTTTTATTTATAATCCACACTATTCAGTTTAGAGACTTTGTTTTTGACTAGATACTGAAAACTGTTTTTAGTTAATCAAGGATATTCATGGATGAGTCACTAATATGACAGGTTTGAGGCCTTAATAATTTGCATGTTTATTACAAGTGAGCATTCAGTGAGGGTGATCTGGTGGGGATAATATAAGTTGCCAAATAAGTTTATATGTAATAGAAATTACTGCAAATCAAAACCACCACACTTAGATAATTGATTTTGTCACAACATGTATATAAAAAAGTTCTCATTTTTTATTAGCTGGTGTTTCATTTTGCTCTTCAGAAGTTTATCTGGAGCTTGGGATTCTCCTTGGGATTCCTTAGAGCTCTGGAATTAGAATAAAAATAGATACAGATCCCCAAAGTAGGATATTGGACATTCTAATTATAAGTCTTTCACTTCCGGTAATATATAAAGAAAGAGAGGTACTATTATAACTTTTATCATAAGCCAATATATTTGGTACTAAAATGTCATTATAATCTAAGATGCTTGAAGTTATGGAAAATTCCACTGTGACTCCACATGCCTCATGCAGAGGTAGTTTGATCTTATGTATAAAACAATTGCTAAGAATTATGAAACTTGATTTCTAGCCTTAGCACCTCCACTGACTGACTTACAATTTTGAATCTTTCAACTTCTCTGTCCTTGCAGAAATCTTAAATTTTAATATATATTACCTGTTTTCTTAGTTTGCTACAGCTACCACAACAAAGTACCACAAACTGAGTGGCTTAACACAACAGAAATTTATTGTCTCGCAGTTCTAGAGTCCACAAGGCTGAAATCAAGGTGTCAACAGGGCCTTGTTTCCTTCAAAGTCAATAGGGAAGACTCTGTTGCATGCCTCTTCCAGCCCTGCTGGTTAGCAGCACTCCTGGGTGTTCCTTGGCTTGCGGCAGCATGACTTCGTCTCTACCTCTGCCACATAGCCGTCTTCCCTCGCCCTCACCGTCTGTGTGGGGGGGTCCAATTTTCCCTTCTTTATAAGGACATGTGTCATACTGGATTAAGGCCCACACTAATCCAGTTTGGCCTCATTTTAACTAATAACATCTCCAAATACCCTATTTCCTAATAGGGTCTAATAGGGTCACATTCACAGGACCAGAAGTTAGGACTTAAACATGTTCTTTTGGGAGGACACAATTCAACCATAGCAACTAGTTTACCACCTTACAGTGGTGACTGAGACAATTGTGTTTAGAAAGGTCTTAGATCTCATCAACCCATTCTGCTGTGCTATAGAGAGTATCATAACTTATACATGCATGAAAGTAGTTTTATGAACTGTCATGTTACATCCCTTTCTTATGTCCCCACCAACAACAATAAACACACCCTTTGAGTGATAATTAAGTGCTTAATGTGGGAATGGGTGAGTAAAACAGTATAGTTTCAAATGTGTGAATAGATTTAAGTATTGATAAAGATTAAGACATTTCTCTGTGTATCATTAGGGACTATACGTATTTCACCTTATTTAATGTGTTATTCAAATCCATATTACCAGTTGATGGCAAAATAGTAATCAACTCCTGAGGCTAGGTCAGCATCACCTAAAACTATCTGAATGGCTTATAACTATCCTTTGTCTAATGATTTTGACATAATGTGGAAAGGCCAATATCTTTTGATGAATAGCTCTTTCAGCATAAGACTAAAGGTATTGCAGATATCACCCATGACTTGGGTGGGACTCCATTCCATAGCCACAGCTCATCACTTATTCTCCATTTTTTCCTTTCCCAAGCACCATATGTAAAGGTGTATCTGTTAGACAATGGAGTCTGCATAGCCAAAAAGAAAACAAAAGTGGCAAGAAAAACGCTGGAACCCCTCTACCAGCAGCTATTATCATTCGAAGAAAGTCCTCAAGGAAAGGTTTTACAGGTATTTACTGAATTGTTTATTCCTTCCCCAAGAAAACATTGTCATGGAATCAGACCCAACATCAGTCCCAACATCTTTTGTATCACATTCTTTTCTGTTCCCTACAGCTGGAGATCTTTGGAACATCAAAGCAGTGCCTGCACTTTAAAGCTGTAAACACTGTCATTTCCTTTAAAGTGAATTAATCTGTCACACATAAACTCCATTCTCTGTGAAGTGCTTATGATCTTAATGCTCCAGTACAGCTTTCTGAATGTACCTTTGGATTCTATTAGTTAGAGGCAGCTATCCCAATATTAAATACAGATATTTAACATGAAATTTGCTGGATGCAATTAACAAGTTTTTTTGTTACGTTCATGATTATACTAACATTCCTCTCCTTTTTGTTTTACTGACAGATCATTGTCTGGGGAGATTATGGCCGCATGGATCACAAATCCTTTATGGGAGTGGCCCAGATACTTTTAGATGAACTGGAGCTATCCAATATGGTGATTGGATGGTTCAAACTTTTTCCCCCTTCCTCCCTAGTAGATCCAACCTTGGCCCCTCTGACAAGAAGAGCTTCCCAATCATCTCTGGAAAGTTCAACCGGACCTTCTTACTCTCGTTCATAGCAGCTGTAAAACTGTTGTCATAGCAACCAGCGTTACAAAAAAAAAAAAAAAAAATCACAGGTCGCAAACCCTGGTAACACTGCATGCTTAATGTTGTGTCTTCTGAGCCTGTTTCTAGGCATACAAAGCGATCCTGTGTTCTCAGAGGAAGTTGCACACATTGTGCCCTAAAGAAGGCCCTCAGGTGAAAGAGCTATGATGAACTATCAGGTTTGGAGTTCATTGACACATGAGTTTTGGTCCAATCTGAAGCCATGGATTAATCTCAAAGAATCAGTCAGTTCATGCAACAAAAGCCCTTTTCAATGGCACCTTTATATTTTTATCGTTCCTTTTTCTTCATTTCTCTGACCCCCAAGTCCTATTATGCCACAGAAATGGAGTTATATAGCCATTAAGCCATGTTACAAGTCAAGGAGTGATGTCCTAGGAAGCATCAGGAGACAAGCAGGAGACCAAAGAAGTGGTCCAGAACAAAATAACAGCTCTCCTCTGGACGGTGGTCAGGAACAGTCTAACGTGAAGAGGGGTGGACTTCATAGCTCCAGCAGGCATGTCATTTACTAATGCCAAGATGTGTTGGACTCAGGAAAATAAAATTCTGTGGCTACACTGTACTGAATGAAATTAAACATTTTTGCATGGACACAGATTAGCTGAATACTTAAATTATTTTCTTGGGCCTGCAACTTGCAAAAAAAAAAAAAAGATCAAAATCAGCCATTTTCAACAATTTATATTATTTTTAAAAATAAATTTCACTAGTGCATGGTTTTAAAAAGGGGAGAGAATGCAACAGGGTGATACAAAGACACACCATGTTTATTCTTTAAACTAATCATAGTCTGTGTTTTGGCAGACATTACAAATGAAAATACTTTCTAGAAATACTTAAAATTCTCTTTATGTGACAAATAAGTATAATATATTCACTTATTTCCATGTTAAATATACAAATCTTATAAAGTCAATATTACATGCAAATTGTTCACATATTTCTTCTCTTCTCTATCTGACTTTTCCTCTCCCTCTTTTAATCTTTTATTTTCTTTCTCTCTATCAGATTGAACACTGTATTTAAAAATTACAATTTTTGACCTGATAACTCTCTTATACCCCATGTTTGATTCAGGGCTGTATTTACTTCTGAATTTCTCAAGAGAAATTTCTCACGGGAAAATAATCTATATAAGAGCTTTCTTTATTTCAAGCATGTTGAAAAGAATTTTGCAACATGACTTGGGAGTACTTTAAAGTAAGTCAGCATGTATTTGATAAAAAAGATATTTGAACTTTTGCAATTTATTGTACAGTGCATGGTAATGTTTTTTTTTTTTCACCTTCAAAATTCAGTTCTACAGGAAAATCCTAAAATCATGTGGCCATTTAATGTCTAATAAATTTGTTTTCAGCACCAGCATTATTCACACAGGGTTAAAGTATTATTTCTGGAAGATCTTAGGGTTTGTTTTTTTAATTAATGAAAGCAGTGTCTTTAGCCAATTTCCATTTACTATGTGAATAGAAACAGCTAAAAATTTGAATCCCTAAAACACAGAGCTGTTTACTAATCTGTAGTAAAATTCAATTTTTCACAGATTATATTTCTGAAAAAATATAGTAAAATTAGATATACAACAACAATTTTAAAGCTCCAATTTTTAGGTGACTTAAAGAAAGCCAACATGCCTGTTAATAGTTCTTTGACGCCATCGCCAAAAGTATACAAGCAAATTCGCTCCAGTCAAAGTCCTTGCCTTTGGTTTTACAGACAGTTGTTACCATTGGGTGGTGCTGCAAGGTCAAATTTCTCTTAAGTTCCCCTAGTTAGAGTATAAGTCACTGGATGGAATAAACCACCCCTTCTTTCTGATTCTTTACATACACTTTGATAACACATTCTTATAAATTGATTTTAATTCCTTGCATTAACTTGTGATATCCACATACCATTTGTTTAACTTTAAATTAAGGCCATGTACAAAAATTGTTTTCCTTGACTTTTTTTTTTTTTTCATTTTAGTGCTGACCATTAAAAACTATCATGCATGATATGGTGCAAAAGTTAAAATGAGTATCACTAAAAATGCCTTCTCTTTATGTGGTGCAAAATGAAACATACCAGACTATGTCTTGACATTCTGAGATCTACAGTGGGCCCAGGTAAGGTTGTTAAAGGAACGAATAAAACTTTATTGAAATAATTTAGACACCTGTGTACCAGCAACAATTGATTTAATAGACCTATAGCGTCTATACTTCCCTTAGAATAAACGTTTGCCAATTTCCTGATACTAAGATGCAGTCATGTAATCTTTTGTGCATATTCCTATATAAATTATTTCTAATTTTAATAAGAAGGACATGACCGTATGGAATCTTTGTACATACTTGTCATTATGCAGTATTTATTTAAAAGTTGGTGTATTTTTTTTTTTTTTTTAATTTTCACATGTCTGCACCTCAACTTGTGGTTTAGTCATGTAAATAGCACTATTCCAGTGACCATGGCTGCCCTGTACATAGTATGTTTTAAAAGTAAACGGAATTTCAGTTGGGGGAAAAAAAAGGGCAGAATAGTCCTGCAATGAACACCAACTAATGTAAATCAAATTCATTCTGGTGATGGTCTTTAACACTTTAAATAAAACATTTTCTTTACAGACGTTGTATGCAGTGCTTCCTTTGACTTCTCTTCTCCCCACACATCCCCAAGCCTGCAGTAACTCATTCCCTGAACTCACATGAAAAAAAAATTCTTTTTCTGTCTCTCCATTACATAAGTGGACTGCTGGCCTTGGCAAATAGACCTCAGTAGGGCATTTCTTGAAAGTGTCAAAGGATTTCTGTTCACATCATTAAAAATGCTCCTTTTTTACAAAGTTGTTATGCTGGATCAAGGTGTCTTCTGATAAAATGACTCAGCAACTCACAGATTTTACAAGTGAAATGAGTGAGATTTCTGAGTTATTCTTAGCCTTCACTGATAACAGAGTCACAAAGAATTATGCACAGGCTCTGCTAGTTCCTAGGTGAAGAGGACAAAGATGACTTTACGCAAGTTGGCTTTATGCTGATATGTTTTGACGGAAATGTCCATTCACCTTTGTGTGGGGGTTGCATTTTCAATTGCGGAGACAGGTGTGGTAACCTGACATATAACTACCTGACATATAACAACTTGTCCAGGCATTGGCTTCTATTTTGAGAGTATAAAGAGGTAAGAGGGTTTCTCCATATCCTTCTAGGGCAGTTCCTCAAACTGCAGGAAAAAGGGCCCTTGCACAGTTCTAATGGGAGTGCTCCCCAGGCTCTAAATTTAAGAGCTGGTTTGGATTCATATTTAGTCATGAATGGAAATCCAAACCCAGCTCTCCTTCCATTGTTGGAATCAGCCATTTCCTCCCTTTCCAAGGGCTCAATTCCAGTCCCAGTCCCCTATATCTATCCCATGTTATTTTTCATTATTCACTACACACCCTCTACTCGAGTGAGCTATTTATTTGCGGTTCACACACTCCTAATGTAAAAACTCCCTTGCCATTCTTATATGCCCTCTTCTAAAAAGGATTCTACTTCCTCAAAAATGATCCGTTTCTTACAATTCCCAACTTAGGTTTGAGCTCTTTTTCTTTAGGAGTTCCTTACCGAACCCTAACAACATGACTGCCATTAATGCCAACACCCTCGCTTCCTCCCCAGGGACCCCAGATGCCAAGGCCCCACAAGAGACTATAAGAAAGACCAAAATGGTCACGCTTGTGGAAGTTATGAGAGAATTGGTCAAAAAGTTGCCAAAGCTGCCCACCTGTAATTGACTTAACCTTTAAAATTCTGTGCACATAGTTGTGTGTTCCAAATGTTTTCTCCACTCAACTCATGATGGCCGTAACTGCTCACATTCATGGACAATAAACAAGTTCATACCCCACCTTTGTTTTGTGAAATTTTTACTGAGAAGCAGTGCACAAGAAGAAATTAAAATTTAAAACAAATTTTGAGCTTTGCCAACTCAAATTCTTCATATGACTTTATTCAAGTCACTTTATCTCCAGGCATTCGTTTCCTCACCTGTGAAACAGAGTTTGAACTAGATATTCTTCTATCAATAAATCAGCACTTTGATTAGCAAGTAAGCTCCTTCAGGACAGCGACCCGACCGTGTCTATTTTTTTTTTTCTCTTTTGTAGCCTCAGTGCCAGGAACAATGCTTAACACATAGAGGCTCAATAAATATCTGTTGCATGAATATTTCTTTAGCCACTACTATTTTTGAGGCACTATCCTAAGCATAGTAGTGAATAAAACAAACACGGCCCGGTCCTCCAGGGACTTTACTACTATGGAAGAAAACACATATTGGGTAAAAAATTACAAATACGATAAAGTGAAGAACCAAAAGTGAAGCCCCGGGGAGGCTATGGGAGCAAAGTGTTTTAACCCGGTCTAGAAAGTTAGGGAAAGCTGATATCTAAAAGAATGGGCAGGAGTGAGGTGAAGAATATTCCAGGCAGAGAAAACAGCAGGTAAGAAATTTGAGAGAAGGAAATCATGACTACCATATTTAGTACCTTATAGTGTCTAAAACAATAGTGAGCACATAAGAAATACTTGTGAGTAAATAAATGAATTAATGAATGAATAAGTGAATACAGGTTTCTGCAGTCTGGGCTATTTCTGAAATATCAAAAATTTCATTGAGATGCTAATTTTAATTTAAATTTGATTTGAGATCCACTTGCAAATAAATTCTTTTACAAGGGCTAATTTTCTATATAATTATATTGTAAGAGGTTCTCAAATGCTACTCAGTCCTTAATACTATTAGATTGTTAGGTCTTTGAACATAGGAAATGGCCTGTAGTACTGTACCCAGCTTAGTCTCAGTTTTCTTGTCTATAAAATGAAAAACTCAGGCAGTTGGTGAAGGATTAAACGAGGTAACATAATTGAAGGACTTAGTACAATGGTCTGGACATATTAAGTGTTAGCTATTGTAATGCTGGGGGTGATTATAATTATTCATACCATTGTTTATTATTCTCTTTTCCAGGCATTTCTAGTCCCTCTAACTACTTTCACTTACCAGAAACCTCCTCATCTTGCTTATATTCTATGTACACTCTCCAGAATTAAGCCAGTGATTCCAGGTGGGCTCTGCCTCTATAAACAAACCTAAGAGGCTGTTACCTTTTTTTTGTCTCCACAGCACATACCTATTTCTGACTAGGCTGCTGATCAACCAAATCTCCTAGATCCTTCTACATGTGAATGGCTTCATCATTCTGTTCTCATGTAATTTTCTTTTCCACAAAGCACAATTATAAAAGTTCATTCTTGCTAAAATATTTTCTTAATTTTACAGCCTTTCAAAATCGTTAAGCCTGTCTTAACCCTGGCATTCATCCTGAATTATGCGGATGGCTTAAGACTCATCATTTTCACTGCCAGCTTTGTGTCACCTGCAGTTTTGTTAAGGGTGTTTTCTCTGTCTTCATCCATGTTTTTAATAAAATGTTGACTAAAATAGGGCTGGGATAAAGCATTCTAACTCTCTACTAGTAATATTAATATCAGTAGTAGTAAATAGCACATTATAGTTTACATAATACCTTTACTATACATGATCTAGCAATCCTTATGACATTTTATGGATGTTTATGAATATTACTATCTTTCTTTTTTCAGATAAGAACTCTGTTGTTCAGAGAGTTTAAATAATGTCACCAAAGTCACACATCTGATGAGTGATATATCCAGACACAAATCTGGGTCCTCTGACAACAAATCTGATCCTTCAGTCCATTGTGAAACCACTTAACCTTATCATCATCCACAGTACTTTTCACCATTTTATCTGTGGTACATACTCTGTTTCCATCTGTCCTCACTTATGGGCCTCCTTTTCCTCCTTTTCTATTTATTTTTTGAAATCTGAGCTCAGCAGCACCTCTGTGCCCACAGTTCTTTTGGTCTGGGTTGGTTAATTTGTTTATATATTTCTTCTTTGCCTGCCTTTCCCTTTTTTTCTTCATTGGAATCTTAGAATAATAATTCTATTCTTTTCCTAGACTCTTGGCCATTAGCACTTCTGCCAGGAGATCATCTTTACATCCTCTACTTTTTTTAGCATGGCATTTTAAAAATCTAAGACACGTGTTTGATAATGACCACCATCCCCTTTCTTCACTTTCATGACTATAAAATGAAATGGCCACTTACTCCCAAACTCTTCCTAGAAGTGTATAAGAGACTAATTTCTGTATCACAAAGTTGTTATTTTTGTTTTATTCTGTTTTTAGAATTATGCCTGACTGTCTGGTTCCTGGCCCTGCTCTTTAGTCGCTGTTAAGCCTTGACAATGTAACTTACATTGTCTGAGTCTCCTTGTCCACATCTGCAAAATGGCAGTAGTAAAAAACCCAAGTCATTGAGTTGTTATGGGGATTAAATGGGGTAGTGTGTGTAGAACACTTAGCCTCAAGTGTCATATAATAGTGTCCACAAATGCCAGCTATTAAATAATTCATTAAAATGTCTTGAAAACCATTTTCATTCTTTCCTGATCTATCTCATCTAAGGCTCAAGTCCTCTTTAGGGGGAAGCTCATTCCCTCCAGACATTCAAGGCTAACCTGGGGCATCAGGTGCTAGATTTGAAAGTAGTTCTGCTGAACCCCTCTAATAAGAGACCATGTCAAATTTCTCAAAGAAGAATAGACTCCACCAATGCGTTCTGCAGTCCACTTCCAGGCTGCATAAAAGAAAGACCCTGACAAGGAATCCCAACAGCAAGACAGCTCAAGGCTTTCTCAGAAAGGAGCTGCTGAGGTGAGCTGAGCATGACAGCATGACAGAATAGAGACTGACAGTTATCCAAAAGATAGAATGACACTTGAGGATGGGAGAGGAAGTCCCAGACTCTGGAAAATAACACTAGAGTGCAGAATGACCCGAGTCCTTGGGCAGGCCCTTGCCATTCCTTATCATGTCACTTGCCTGGTTATTTCCTAAGCAAGAAACAGGTCAGGTTCTGCTCTGGTTCTCACCTCCAGAGTCTGGGCTCTTCCCTGTCCCAGGTCTGGCTGGTGTGCCATGGGACAACAAGTTTCCTAGGTGTGCTCACAGCCCTGTGAACTACCATGGGCCCCTGACAACATGCTGGGGCACACAAACCCTGAACAACTGACAACTCGGGCCCTATCTGGGAAGTGATGAAAAGCCAGGACAGCAAGAAACTATACTTACTAGACAATCATCAGTCTTTCTTAGGAAATCTTGAACTCTTGAGGGAGAAATATTGGAGATGGTGAGAAAAAGTGTGTGTTACCTAGTTTTTTCTTAGTAAGGCTTATGTAAATTTTTTGTGACATAGTTAAAAAAACAACAAAATCAAAACAAAAAGCCCCAAATGAGGGATGGGGACTGACTCGTTCTGTTTTGAGAAGTGCTGAGCACTCTAGGTTGACAATCCAATCAACCATTAGGTACAAATCTGGTACTTAAAGATTGTTAGAGAAATAATCCCGAACTCACAAAACCAAAAATCCTGTTTTCCAGGACTTTCTCAGAGAGAACAGGGGAAAACGTGTAATAAATAGATCCTCAAGTCTTGGAATCATCTGAGGGATGAGCTCTTAAAAAATATATTCCAAATGGGCTGAGCTTTCGATGGCTATTTTTACACATTAATAGGCATATCTTTCCTGTCTTATATCTTTTCTATTGTCATAATAATCACATTTTGGCCCTCAGTTGTAAATTTTGTAGACTCTTCATTCAAAGCTGAATCTCAAACCCTATCACTCTTTTTTTCTAAGTATGAAAGAAAAATGGGGGTGGAGTTAAAGAGGGAGAAGAGTATGGGCAAAGAGGGAGCCAGGGGAGAAAAGGCGTCGGAACAATCTAGCCTTTAACTAAAATTTGGTCTATTTTCCTTATTTAGAATTTGACATGTGTTTCCACGCCTTGCTCTGAGTGAGGCAGAGAGTGGATGGATGTGAATGAGAAAGCAGAAACAAGATGAAAACAGAAACAACACTTGGAGACTTCTTTTAATTATTTAATTATATAAAGGATCTTTCTGGAGAACAGTGTATGCCTCAAATGTCAAGGCTCAAAGAAGAGGCAGCCAATCCAATGGGCAGAGTTAGCCTGGCAGTGGATAGATCACAGAAGCAGAGAGAGGGAGCAGGCCCACAGGAACAGTGCAATGGAAAGATTTTTCTTTTGGAATGCAATAAGCAGCAATGGGAGTCCTTGCTATTGCTGCAGTCTTCCTATTGGAAAACACACATGCCCATCTCTTTCCCTCTCTTTTTTTTTAATATGGACATATCAGAGTACTAGTCTGCCTAGCTGGGTGTATTTTTCTTACCAAGTTGTGCTGGGTAGATTTCAAGCACGACATTTTGAATTTTATGAAATAGGATCTAAGGGCATAAAACACAGGTTATGGCTCAAGAGTCAAGGAGCCTAAAGGTAAGCATCAAGCCAGCAGCAGCCTGACATCCAGGCAGGAATCTACTTAATATAAGGACTTTTCTTGGCTGTGATCATAAAGACTATGCAACAGGTTGATTTAAACAACGGGAATTTGTTGGCTCACAGTTTTGAGGCTAGGAGAAGTCCAAATTCAAGGCATCAGTAAGACAATGTTTTCTCCCTGAGACTAGTGTTCTAGAGCTAGCTGCCAGCCATCCTTGGGCACTTGGCTTTTCCATCACATGGCAATGCATGTGACGGCATCTTCTCCTTTTCTTTTTCATGTGCATTGACTCCCAGCTTGCAGTTCTTGTTCTTTCCCATGGTTTTCAATCAGTGGTTTTCTCTATTAAGGCCTCTAGTAATAAGACTGAGACCCATCCTGATTCAGTTGGCCACACCTTAACTAAAAATGACATCTTCAAAGTGTCCTATTTAAAATGGGTTCACATCCAAAGGAATGGATTAAGAACATGCTTTTCTGGGGTACATGATTCAACCGACCACAGTATTCAAGTCGTAAAACTCTCTCCTGATTGCCACTTGCTCCTATCTCTAGTACATAATGGCTTTCTTAATTATGAGGATTCTGGAGAATATACTGCATGACAGTAAAATACCTTCTGAATTGTATGTTTTAAAATATCCTGTTAGACACTAGCAATGCCATGATTAATAAGACATTTTTCCAGACCACAAGAGGCCTCAGTAAGTATGACCAGATAGTATACTTCTTACTAAAATAAGGTATGTCTGTTGTTGGACAAGACATGTACTAGACAAAAGCATAGAGGAAGAACTGGTTAATTTTCTATAAGAAGGCTACCTAATAAAGGTAAACTTTTCTGGGTCTTAATTTACTCATCTGAGAAACAGGAGCAGATAATACCTATTTCAAAGGACTTTGAGAATTTAAATGACATATGAAAGTACCACATCCAACACAACTCTTCGTATAATAAGTACTCAATCCAAGTTATTCCTTGACTCAATCAGGAATTGCATTCAGCCATAGATAACAGAGTTCCCAGTAAGTGACTTAAAAATAGACTTATTTTTTCTTCAAGATTACCTCCTGGTTACAAGACTGTAGCTCCAGCTCCTGCCATCATATCTACATTCTAAAAAAGAAAAAGAAGAAGAGGAAAGAGCAAAGGGTAGGAGCTCCCTTTAAAGCTTTCCTAGAGTCCTGCCCAAGACTTCCAGGTTTAGGGGAAATGTGTTCAATAATTAAGTAATAAGTATAATTCTAGCTGTAGGATTTTTGTAGATTCTCTAGCTTTTGATGAAGGTAGCCTTTATTTTTAATTTTCTAAGAGCTTTTATCATGAATGGGTGTAAAATTTTGTCAAGTGCATTTTCTACTTCTATTGAAATGATTGTATGGTTTTTCTCCTTTACTGTGTTAAAATGATGAATTACATTGGTTTTCCAATGTTAGGCCACTCAGAAATTTGGAAGTAAACCCAACTTGATCATATCATTCTCTTCATATATTGCTGGATTTTATTTGTTAAGGATTATTGGTTAAGAACCAATAATTTGGTTATTGACCAATTTGGTTATTGACCAAATTATTGGTCAATAATTTTCTTTCATTGTAATGTGTTTGTCAGATTTTGGTATCTGGTTTATGATGGTCTCATGAAAAAACAATCTGGGGAGTTTTCTCGAATCCTCTATTTTCTGAAAGAACTTATGTAAAACTGATAATATTTTTTCTTAAATATTAGATAGACTTCACCAATGACACAATCTATGCCTGAAGTTTCTTTGTGGGAAGAATTTTATTACAAATTAAATTTACTTAGTAAATTTAATCATATAAATTAAATTTGCTAATTTTGGTGAACTTTCTAAGTGCACTTGAAAAGAATATGCATTCTGCAGTTGTTGGATAGTATCAGTGTTCTATAAATATTAATTAGATTGAATTGGTTAATATTGTTAAAAAATCTCCTATATCTTAATTGATTTTCTGTCTAGTTCTTTATCAGTTACTGAGAAAGGGTATTAAAACCTACAGCCATGATTGTAGATTTGTCTTTTTCTTCCTTTAGTTCTATCAGTTTGTTTTCTTCATGTGTTCGGAAGCTCTGCTATTAATGACATATCATTGTTATGTCTTCCTGATGAATTAAATTGTTTATCATTATACAGTCTCTTTTATCACTAGTAATACTCCTTTTCTTGAAGTAATATTCCTTTTCTTTGTCTTAAAATATCGACACCATCTTTCTTATGTTTACTGTTTCTATCCTTTTACTCGTATACTCTCTGTGCCAATTTACTTAAATTGCATCTCTTCTCTGGAAGGCAGCATATAGTTAACTTTTGCTTTTATAACCAAGTCTGATAGTGTCTGCCTTTTAATTGGAAGTTAATCTATTTACATTTAATGGAATTATTAATATGATTGGGTCTAGTTCTACCATGTTAGTATCTATTTCCAAATCATCTTATCTGTTCTTGTTTTCTCTGTTCATCTTCTGCTTTCTTTTGGATTGATATATTTTTAAAAACATATTCCATTTTAATTCTTCCACTGGTTTTACACTAAATTTTTAGTGGTTTCTTCTAGATAGATTGCAAAATGCATCCTTAACTTATTACTGTTGACTTAGATTTAATATTTTACTAGTTCACACAAAATATAAGACTCTTACAATAGTAAATTCCATTTAACTTGCCTATCCTTTTTGCAAATAGTCATCTGTTTTGTCCACATAAGTAATAAAATGTCAAAATACAATGTATTATTTTTGCTTTAAATAATCAGTTGTCTTTCAAAGAAATTAAGAGAAAAAAATGATATTCTTTTATATTTCCCAATAATAACATTTCTAGGGCTCTTGTTCTTTCCTGTAGATCCAAGTTATCATATGGTTTCATTTCCTTTTAGTCTGAAGAATTTCCATTAGTATTTTTTATAATGCAGATATGCTGTCAACAAATTCTCTCAGCTTTTCTTGTTCTGAGATATCCTTATTTCACTCTCATTTTGTAATAATAAACTTTATGTTTAGAGAAGTTTTAGATTTACATTTATAGAAAAATTACACCGGAAGTATACGGAATTCCCGTATACCTCCCCACACCCACACACATAGTTTACCCTATGGTTAACATCTTAGATTAGTGTGGTACATTTATTATAATTGATGAACCAGTTGCTACTAACCAAAGTCTAACAAGGTACCCAGCCTCATGAAATTACGACCGTAATTTGTGAAGGGTATTTTTACTGGATAAAAAATTCTATGTAAAGATGTTGTGTTTGTTTTTTTTTCCAGAACTTAGAAGGTATCATTCCATTGTCTTCTGGCTTCCATTATTTCTGAATTTCTGATAAGTCAGCCAAGTCAGTTGGTGGATTCTTTTGGTCTTATCAGATTTGTTTCATTCATTTTCAGGATGAGTCTATTTGTTTTGAATGTAGTCTTAAAGCCTGACCTTCATTCCTAAGATGTAGTTTTTCTGGGGTCACAGCTGAATGCCTTAACTACTCACTGAGGTCTCTCCACTGTGGCTAAACTGAAACTCCAATATCTCATAGCACCGCCTTTCAGCTCACAGCCTCAGAGTAGATGATATCTGCCAGCCAGGCCTCATGGAGTCCAGCCCTTTCATACAGAGCCCAGCCCTCAGTCAAGGCACTGAGCTGAATCCTCATGCTGATTTCTGGGGCTACTCCTATGCACAGCTTCCCCTTCTCAGGTCCTCAAGGCCACAAATTCCAACTGCTTCAGCAGCCCAGAACCCTTCTGACTTCTTAGCTCAGCATGTCCACTACTCTGCTTGGGTTGCACTTTCTCATGTTGTGCCAGGAAAGTGTCCCCAGACAGAAAGCTGGAGTGCCTATGGATCTCAATGCCTGTGTTTCCCTCCCTCAAGATCTCAGTCCTGCATTGTGTGTTGTTTGATGGCTGAAAACAGTTGCATCAATATTTCGTTCAGTTTTATAGTTATTTCTAACAGGAAAGTAAGTCCTTTTCTTACTTTTATGTCTAAAAGCAGAAATCTACTGCCAGATAGGTTTTCATTGGTAATCGTAATAAAAGTAACATAAGAACACCAACTCTTTTGTGTTTTATAAATATAAATTTTTTAATATTTTCATTTTTAATTTAAAAATATATAAAGAATACATAAAGAATTATGCTACCAGGTTGAATGAACCTTTCTATGACTCCTCTCTGTACCCCTAGAGGTAAGCATTATCCTGTATTACGTTTATCATCTTTATGTGTGTCTTTATACTTTTCCAATTCATGAATATATCTTCAAGCAGGAGAATGGATAAGGAACTAGAATACTTAAACATTGGAATAGAGAGCTGTTTTGGACAGAGCACCGAAGTTACATTAGAAAGAGAGATTCTAGAGCAGAAAGATGATTAGAAGGCTGTTGAAATGATCCACGTGAATCCTGATAAGGCAGAGGTAGGAGCCGGAGAATTGGACAGGGAGTTACAAAAGCCATTTATAAGCAAGGAACAACATTAAATTGGATTGAGACTTGAATTTTAAGTATGTTTAGTGATACCATATAAATGTTGATAAATATTTAAATAAGTTTTCCGAAAATGTATGCTATTAAACATTTAATGAGTGTCAACTATGTGCCAGGCACTGTGCTAAGTTCTGTGGATACAACATTGAAGAAAAAAAAAAGTTTCTGCCTATATGGATCGTTTTGCTCTGCCCACAGTCCCTCCTTAAGGAACAAACCTACACTGCCCTGGATTGCATCCCACTCATGGTGTAGCATTAATGCTTTACCAAGATTTTAGGTCTACCTTGAATCCAGAACCATCCTTCAGCTGCAGTCTGTGTGAGGCCCAGTCCTATTTTAGATCTCCTCTTCTTAGACATCCTAGAGATTCTCCTAATCCCTTCATATGATTCCTCACATTAACTCCCCCTCCTGACTTAAGCCAGCTTGAGTAGATTTCTGTTTAACCAAAAGAGATCATCTAAAATTGTAACATAATCCATAATTCAAAATATTTGTCAAACAATGTCACAAATACTTTTATCAAATGTGAGCGGTGTGCCAGAGCAGAAAGAGACCTAATACATTACGTACAGATGAGCGACCTGAGGCTGAGAGGCATTTTCTGACAATACTGAGTAATGGAATTTACTCTATATCTTTGACTTTGGATCTTAACAGATAATATAGATCAGTGGTTCTCAAACTTGAGTGTGCATCAGAATCCTAAAGGGCCTTGTTAAAATGTGTCTGGGCCGTACTGCCTTTGTTTCTGATTCAGGAGGCCTGAGGAAGGCCCTAAGAATCTTCATTTCCAACAAATTACCAGGTGATGGTGATGCAGCTGGTCTGGGGGGGGGTCACGCTTTAATAACCACTGACAGAGTTCTCAGGACAAGTTCTGTATCTGTATTTATGTTTCCCACCTTTTGAGAGTCACCAGTTCCATGGTAACTCATTACAGAATTCTGCCATCCATATTCTATTCCCAGGGTCAGATGGGTGGGTTTAGAAATTGATACCCAAAGACAAGGAGAAGGTCATAAAGTTTGCATTACATTAATAATGATTTTTTTTTTCCTGGAAGAAATGACAGAAAGGAGATTTGAGGGTTTCTAGTTGCTTCTCCAGTACTTACTGTGCTGTGAAAAAACAGCCATAAGTACACAATTGGGGTCGAGAATTATTTCTCTAATACACTATACCAGAAAAGCTAATGATGATGAACTACACATTTTCTAATATTTGAGTGGTTATTATCACCAGCAGTGCACCTCTAATTCACATAAAATGACATTTCATAGGCCAAGGGTGGCCCATTTTTTATTAGTTGCAAAACTAAAAACCAACAATAATAACACTAATTATTTTCTGGGCTTGATATAGCCTTGTTTGTCAAAACATGAAATTCCCACATGAATTCTTTCACTTAGTCATACAAATTTACTGTGAATTAAGGCCGTGTACTGATGCTTCTTTGTTCAACTAATGTTGATGGCAAAACAACAAAGGTTAGACACTGCTCTGTGGGAAAGACAAAGATGTTCAGGATGTGGTGGCTTTATGCAGAAATCTTATTGTCCAGTAGGAGAGACAAGACTTCTGCAGAAATTACTATGGCAACAACAAGTACAGCAGACCAAGTGCCCTGGGGTCAGAGGAGGGTGGAGTCTCTTCTGATTGGCTGAATACAGAAGATTCCACAAAGAAAGGGGCGTCTCAAAAGGTTTTTTGTTTTTTTTTTAATTGTGGGTAAAAATCAAAATTTTCACAATACATACCAATATTTGTAAAATGATATATAAATACATATGCATATATGTGCATTTGCTTACATAAATGTTATTTTATATATGTATATGTATATATATATATATATTTATTTATTTATTTATTTATTTTTAAAGGTGCTTAGATTACCTAAATATTACTCAGAAATTACAGGGGATGACGATGGGCAACGGCCATCCCAGGGAATGGAGAGGGCCTGCAGCTGCAGGCAGGATAATCCCATCCACCGTATCCATGGGATATAAACCCTCTCTCACTTGGAGGTGGAATGGATATCACCATCCCAGTCCTGTCAGGATTGGGGGAGGAGCTATGGACTCAAAAGGTTTTGAAAGTGGACTTGGGTATATTCCACTTACATGGAGTTAAATGGTTTGGTGTTTATGTAATAGACATAAAAAGGAGTAGTGGGAGATGAGATTAGAAGTGAGAGAATTAGATACGCTTAACTACCAGATCTAGGATTGAGAATTTATTCAGTAGACAGTGAGGATGCATTGAATTTTTGAGAAAAGGAATAATATGATATGAGTATTTATCTTAGTCACATTCATGATCATCAAGAGAAGGAGAATGGTGGCAGCAAGACGATTCAAGAAGCATAATAGAACAGCAATGAAAAGATGAAGGCGCCAATGTGGTGACTGAATGGATAAAGTTTAAGTTTTTACAACAGTATCGATACTATTGACAAAATCAGAAAATTCAGAGGAAAAGTATGTTTCAGGGTTGGGCAAAAAAATATGTTATAGACATAATATATTGAGCTTATGCCTCTGTAAGTAAACCCAGATAGAAACCTTGAAGGCAGATGCAGAAATGGAACTTGAGCTTGTGAAGAAACCAGATTGTGGAGTTGTATCAGTCAGGGTAGACTAGCTACCCTAGATAACAAGCTACTCTAAAGTCTCAGTGGCTTGAAACAACAGTGTTTATTTGTAACACACTCTGTGTCCACTGCAATTCAGCAAGGGGGCTTGGCCGATCCTAGTTACTCAGGAAATGATGTTCAGTGGCTTCAGAGTCAGGGAAAGGAGGACATGGCAAAACAAGCAGTGGCTCATAAAACTTCTGCCCTGAAATGACATGTCGTTTTTTTCTCCTTTTCATTGGCAAAAGTCACATGGTCATTCCTGAGATCAGAGAGTGCAGAAAACTAATCCTATGTGTGCCCTGGGCACAAGAACTGACATTTGTGAACCACCCCAAAGGAGTCATCCATGTAGGAGATGACAGAGTAGCAGATGCAATCTTTGTGTAAAGAGGAGAGAGGGAAAAGCAAAGCTCTAGGGCTAGAACCTCAAGAACAGTCTTGTTTATGGGGAAATAAGAACATACATCAAAGAAGGCAAAATAAAAACACACAAAAATGCAAAGGGCTTGGGTTAGTCTAGGTTCCCATCTGTGAGAAGCATCTCAAGAAGGTTCCTCATACCATATCTGGAGAGATGTCAAACAAGCTGAGGCTGAGGAAAGGCCATTGGATCTGTTCTCAAAGGGTGCATGATTGACTTTCAAGAGAACTGTTTCAGGAACGTGATGGCACAGGGCAGGGTGTGAAGCCAGACTACACACGGAGCAACCAAAAGTGAGACAGAATGTTGGACTGTGGGGAAAAAAGAGAGGGAAATGAGCTGGTCTCTTGACAGCAGCAGCAAAATCAAAGTTACTTTGCTAATCAAACCTGACAGTTTTTCATTCATTCATTCAGCAAATATTTATTGAACATTTACTCTTTCCAAACACTTTTTAAGGAGCTGGATAGAGAGCAAGTAATAAAAGTTTTCTGTTCCCGTGAAGTTTATCTTCCACTAAAGGCAGACATACAATAAGTAAGTGAGCAAAGAAATGGATACGTGAAAAAGATAATTTCCAATTATATTTGGCTCTGATAAAAAATGAAACAAGTTTATGTGCAAGGGAGTCACAGGGTGGGTGGGGAGTTTGGGTTACAGGGCTATCCTATATAGGTCAGGAAAGGCCTCTCAGAGGGACGCAACACACAAGCCACTTCCTGAAAGATGAGAAAGATCCAGCCAAACAAACATCTGGAGCTGCAGTGTTCCATGGGAGGCAAAATCTCCAATGGCAACAGCAAGTTCTCATAGAAAATAAGGATTAGAAGGAAAATAATTTTAAATGATTGGGTGCATAGGTGTGTTTGTGTGTGTATTTCTACAGTAAATGAAGTTTCTAGAAGGCCTTGCCTTCTATATGCATAGGATTCATTCATTTAGTTTAGAAGCGTATGTCTTCTTCTTTAGGTGACACTGTCACAGAGTCACCTTCAGTTGTTTGGGAATGATTGCTGCAGGTAGAGAGCTGCTGAGGTTGATTCTCCTCTCAAAGTTTTATATTGTGCACACTGTTCGTCCTTTGAAGTTTTTAAACCAGCCCTTACTGGTTTAGCACGTGATGCCTTTTATTCTTGCAGTCTCCTTAGTTTCACGTTTGCAGAATTTAGCCAAACGTTTGTATAAGGCCATTTCTTCTCATGTGTTACTGTGGGGCTTAGGGGAAGATCTTCCTGGGCCTGCTCTTCTATCTTCTTGATTTTTTAAAAGAGAAGCTTAAACAGATCTCTGCAGAATGCTGTGACCAGCCCCTGTGGCTTTGGAAGATGAGAGCCACTGTTACAGTCAGATTCTTTGGTTTAAGGGGTCTGAATTAAATTACCACTAGGAAAAAAAGCACGTGTTTTAAATTGGGGTGTGGCAATGTGGTGGGGTAATCTGCTAAGAAATTCATTTGCGTTAATTTATTTCTATGTATTTATAATATCCACTGTTTATTGTCCCTGCCATTCCCACTATAACATAAGCTCACGAGGGCAGGGATATTTGTCTAGTGTGTTCACTGATGGATGCCCAGACATGGACAGGGCACTCAGTCAACACTGAGCGGGTGAAGGTCTCTTCTGCGTGTTGTGGGATCCTGGGAGGAAAGCAAGGCTTTCTCCTGGCCGGTCCCCAGAAGGTGGCCACTTCTCCTATTTGAGTTGTACTAGTCTCAGGGCTTGTTAAAGAATTTGCCCCAAAGCTCTCAAAGGCCCTAGCCCTGACATGCAGGAAAAAGCACAGACAAGAGAAGCAAATGTGGGCAGACCTAGGAAGGGAGAGATGTGGGGGAAGGACTCCGCCCTGAGTCTTTTGAACACCAGAGATGGGGGAGTCTCTTGCAGGATCTCAAGGAGAGAAAGGAGCTCCCAACCACATTTTTAGATTCGAGGGCTGGAATGTACTATTCTTATTTACATAAATTTTTTAAATTCCACAAAGATTATCTTAAAAGCAAAAAAAAACAACCATAAAACAGTTTCTAACCCTGCCTGGGAGCCAGGAGGGAATGATATCCCCATTGTACAGAGCAGGTGACTACGTGGAGAATGGTGGTGGCTGAGGTGGGCCAGGGACCATGGAAAACTGTGAGTAGGATGTGGGGGCTGAGGAGAAGCACCCCCAGAGCCAAAGGCATGGCCAGCAGTCACACGTGGGGATGCTGGGTGTGTGATTTAGAGAAATATAGGAAGGGCAGCTGCACTTGTGATCCCCAACTTGGTATTTCACATGGCAGTTTTTTTCAATATGCCAGCAATTTGGAGAAAAGTTGGGCCAAGAAGCTTAGGAATGCGCACTCTGATGATTTCACTACCTGTGTCTGAGGAGTGAAATTTAGGCCAAGCAAAGGCAGACTTGGCAGAATGCGTCCAGCAGATAACTGGAGGCCCACACACAGCCACAGCCTAGTTCACACTCCCTATTGGGCCCCAAATTTCTGAAAATCAAGAGAGAAGGGAAAACAGAGGTGGGTAAATGATTTGTCAAAAGGAGCTCTTCTGAATCTAATTTAAAACCAAAACATTCTGGAAGGTTAGTTTGGAAGATAGTCCCTCTCTATACAGGCTAGATACAGTCAAGAATGCATTTTTCAAGGAGGAAATCTCTTTCCCCATGACCTCTGTCTAGTTTGCCAGGGGTGCTATGACAAATACCACACAAGGGGTTGGCTCAAGTCCAAAATCAAGGCCTCGGCAGGCTGTGCTTTCGCCCAGTCTGTAGCATTCGGGTGTCGGCCTCCTGTCACATGGCAAGCTGTCTCTTTGGTCTCCTTTTGACTTCTGGCTTCTAATGACTTCTGGCTTTTACTGACTGACCGGGTCCAAATTTCTTCTCCTTATAAGGCCTCCAGTCAGACAGATTAAGGCCCACCCTCATCCAATCTAAATAGGACCTTCAAAGAACATGTTGACAATGAGTCCACCCCTTAACTGATAATAACATCTTCAAAGGTCTTATTTACAAATGGGTTCACACTCACAGGAATGCAGAGTAAGACTTGAACATGTCTTTCAGGGGATGTTATTCAACCCCCAACAACCTCCATCAAGCATTCTCTCTCCCAAGGGAGGAACTGTGGGCTTTGGATTTCCCACCTTCCTCTTCCAGTCGTGATGGGAGCACTTGTTCTCTTCAAAACAGAGAAGAATGCAGGGGAACAGGGTCTGCATGGACCTAAAGACCTCCCTGCCACTACCACAGCCCCCTCCTCCTTGTCCTCCTATCTAACTTCCCAGGAAATGTGCCAGGCATGGGATGTAGCTGGGTCCATTTTCTGTCCTTCACATCTTTTCTTTTTTCCCCTCGGTGCTGACTTGAAGGGTCAACTCCTTCAGGGTGGGCTGTATTGTACTCCTGTGGTTGCGGGGAAACCACGATGCTGTTTTCCTGGCTGCACTAGAATGGCTCTGACAAGAGGTCAGGCTAGGCTTGGAGCTGGAGACGGACGAGTGTTGCTTGTATCTTGTGGACTGAGCACGGTATGTACTCACGGAGGTAATGCCCCCGTGACAGATGGGTTCTCGGGGGCTGCGGCGGCCTCTGCTCACGCACTGCTGTTCCCTCCTGCAGAGAAGTCAGCAGGGAGGGTGCACCCAGAGAAGGTCTTTCCACGGGCTTGAAAAGCTACGGGGCTGTCGAGCAGATGAAGACAGATGATTGAGGGAGATCAACATCACGTTTGCAGCTTTTCATTTCCTTCCTGGACAACTTGAACTAATATGTGATAAGAGAGAAACCTGGCTCCCTGAGAGTCAAGACTCTGCGAAAGATGAGGCAGGCTGGTCCCTCCCTCCTCCTTTCCATCTCTCCAAATCCTTGGAGCAAGTGAGCTCTAGCCTCCAGGGAACGTTCTCTGACCTTTATTAATCACATGGAATTCTCTCTTCTCTGAATTCTGAATCTACTTATTGTTTCGATTCCATTCAACTCTCTTATGCCAACCCATTACTTTGTTCCAGGCAAATGAAAATGATCATGACACTATCCTCCAGGACAGGAGGACGGGCTCTCAGCCTGTCACAATGTGCATTAACATACACTGCCTTCAAGTGCTAATTGCCTGACCTGCATGTGGATATATTCATAAATTAGATAGACTGATAAATAGATTAGATTAGATAGATGATAGATAGATAGATAGATAGATAGATAGATAGATGATAGATAGATAGATGGATGATGGATGATAAATGATAGATAGATAACTGATAGATAGATAGAATTCCTTTTCAAACTGAAATGCAATGAATTTTGGCCTGTGGAGTGCTGTGGTCTGAGCATCTGCTGAGAGGAAAAACATCAAGTCCTTCAACTAAGCATTTGTGGCTAGTTTCACTTGCACATTTTCTGCTTAAAAATAACCCCACATTTTATGCAGCCAGAAGGAAACAGAATCCTAGTGCTGACCTCAGTATATGTTGTGGACTAGTTATTTGCAGGCTTATCTTCTCAAGGCAGTTAGACCATTAACAAGCAATAAGTGATATTGACAGAGGGAATAAAAATTAAGTTGGATCCCTACCTCACACCATATACAAAAATTAATTCCATATGGTCAAAATTGGGATGTAAAAAGAAAACCCAGACAGGTAGTTGAAGAAAATTAAGTTGAATATCTCTTTATAATCTTGAGATAAGAAAGGTCTTTCTAAGCAAAAAAAAACAAACAAAAAGGAACAAAGAAAAAGATTGACAAATTTGAGTGTACAAAATCTAAAACTTCCTTAGGAAAAAAAAAGAAAAAGTATTTTTAAAGCCACTAAATAAGAGAATATTTTCCATACTAAATAGAAATCAATAAGAAGGGTGATTTTTTAAAAAATTAATCCAAAAGAAAAAAAAAAGTAAATAAAATGACATAAAAATTTACAGAAGAATACAAATGACCAGTAAGCACATGAAAAGATGTTAACCCTCACAAGTGTTCATAGAAAAAAATCTATTTTTAATCAACAGGTTTGACAGATTTTTAAATGATTGATAATGTTAACTGTTGGTGAGATTGTGAAGATTTTCTCACACACTGTTGGAGAAAGTGTAAATTGTCACCCCTTTTGGGGTGCAATATCTATGACATCCGGCTCGCAGCCTGGTGGTGTATCTGTCCCAGGCCGGGAGGGAGTGGGGCTCCTCCACCACGATGATCTTCCACTACGGCACACATAAGAGGGATGTGCATAGACCACGGCAGCTCCTGGGAATGGCTAGTGGATTGAGACCCTCTGGCCATGAGGGACCGATGCCCGCTAGTGAATCTTGCCTTGTTTTGTCTCTTCTCTTTGTGAACAAATGTTTTCCATCGGAGTCTGTGTGGGTTGTGCTTTTGCTGGTGACACCAACACCTGTATTGGAATGGGTTTACATCTCTTGGATGTCTCTTCTTCTGATCCATAGTTTGGCACAGCAAGCAGATGGCCAACAGTCCAATGTTTTAAATGTGGACATCCGGTTTTCCCAATACCATTTGTCAAAGAGACCATTCTTTCCCCCAATTAATGTGCCTGGCACACTTGTCAAAAATTAGGTGGCCAAAGATGTGTGAGTTCATTCTGAACTTTCTATTCCATTCCATTGTTCTATATGTCTGTCCTTGTGCTATTACCATACTGCTTTGAATATTGTGGCTTTGTAATAAGTTTTGAAATCAGTAATCATACTGTCTTAATAACCAGAATCATAACTCTGGCTGTCTTCTAGGTGGGTTTCTCTATCTTAATGTGAGTTTCCCAAAACAGAGCCTAAATTAGAAAGCTTATATATTACTACTTTTTGGGGACATGCATCACCAAGGTGGACCCTCCCAATCACTGCCAAACACATTCTCAACAAGGATGAGCTGAATGTGTGTTCCTTGGTGGCTTCCAATAACTAAAGAGTTCATTTCTGCATCCATGACATTTCAGACCTTCCCCTATGAACCCCAAATTAAGATACAATGCCACTGGATGCCCAGGCATTAGTGGCCTAAACACACTCACATATCCTGCCAGCAGCTTTCTCCTCATCTGACACCATTTCAGAGATTGGTAGACATTTTCTGTTTCCAGAGAGCACCTGGACAGATCACAGTCACGTGCTGCCAGGCATGGCTGGGCTCCCATAAAACAGTCGGGGGGCAAGAGGAGATAGATACATAGAAGATAGATAGATAGATAGATAGATAGATAGATAGATAGATAGATAGATAGATATAGAGGAAAAGCACTGTCAGAGAGCCAGGAAGAGAGATTCTGAGAATGGGAAAGTGACTTTGAGGAGAATGGGGACAATGGTAACTCAGGTAATACACTGTAAAGGTAAAGGTACACTTTTGCTAAGTGTAACTGGAGAGAAAGCTAAGAATTGAATGAAAGAGGTACCTAGGAATGCATGTTAGTCACTTGCCTAGGGATGCTGATATCACCTCCTTTTTGTTAGCTCCCTGTCAGGTCTCAATTGCCTGGGAAGTAGCACAGGTAAGCTACCCTGCCCTCCCTTCCCATCCTTTCTCCTCCCACCTTGTGTGGCATCCTACAATCATTGCTGCTGTATTTGGAATTCCTTTTTTTTTTTTTAAGCGGTACCAAGGATTAAACCCAGGACCTCGTACATGGGAAGCAGGTGTTTAACCACTGAGCTACATTTGCTCCCCAAAGAGAATTGGTTTTTTCTTTTGTTTGCTTTTGTTTTTAGGAAGTACCAGGGATCGAACCCGGGACCTTGTACATGGGAAGCAGGCACTCAACCACTTGAGCTACATCCGCTTCCCTGTTTGGAATTCTTAACCAAAGTTTTCTCTTCTGATTTCCCTTAACAGTGTATCAAATGCTGAAAGAAAATCCCACTCACACTCCTACTTCACTAGTGTAAATACATTGGATAGACAATTGTCTTTCTTATTTTGTTTGTTGCTTGTCATAGTATGCATGAACTCATCCTCCTTTCCTTCTCATAAGTTACACTTTCCAACATAACATCAATAAATGGTCAATTGTATATATTCACAATTGTATATATAACATTGTATTGCAGTGATAGGGGGGTATGAAGCAGCTGCAGGAATCCAGTGAGGTGAGTCAGCACAGAACAGAAACACGTAAGCCCTGGGGATACTATGTGGATGCCCATATCCTAGAATATCCCTGTCCAGAGAGAATGGGTTTTAAGGGAGGAGGCAGATCAAAGACCACAAGTTCATCTAGATTTCAGAGACAGGGAAAACCAAAACTCATACAGCACTCAAAGACAGACAACAGGGATAATTATCTATCTTGGACTTGGCTCTGGTTGCATACTTGCAACCTTCCCCAATCCAATTATTGTCATTTAAGATGGACTCTTGTCTTTAATGCCCCACCTGGCATTAGCAAATGCTCTCAACTCAGGTCTCAAGCAATTCCCACTGACAAAGTTGCAGCTAATATGAGTTTCAAAGAAAAAAAAATCACAAAACAGAAAAAGAATCAATACATCATGAAGAAGAGTTAGAATAAAAATAAACTGTAAAGCCTTTAGATACTGGGATTGTCAAATATCGAATACATGTTTAAAGAAACTGCTGGAGAAGTCATGGACACACTCAGTAGTCATCTCCTGGCCCTCGCCTGCCCCACTCCTTTTCCCCTCGTGCTTGTTTGCATGCAGGTGTTCAGTATGTTCCTATTTTGCAGGAGACTACAGACAGCCTTGGGGAGATGTTAAATCATAACCAGCCCCAGCTGTTTGCCAGCACACTGACAAATGCTTTTTGTTTATTGGCTGGGTTCCCTCCCCCTGGGGTATATAAAAATCTAACCACTCCAGCAGCACAAGCGTCCTTCATCTCTGATGCAAAGTGGGGCATTCATAGCTGCCATCCACTGACCCTGACCCTGACCCGAGCACTTGGCCTCCCGAGGGGACCAGTCCTGATGGGATCTCTTCCCCTGCTCTTTTGGACTCTTTGTGCTATGTAAGTAATAAAGTGGTCATTTGCTGAAAGTCTCTGTTGTGCTTGAGCCTGTGTTCCCACAATGCCCCTTATAGCAACTCGCTCCACAAAAACAACATAGGAATGGAAAACACAAGTAAGGAGCAGCAAACTGTCAACATGAAAACACTCAAACTAAATTTGAAAAATACCAAAATAGAACTTCTAGAAATAAAAACTATAGTAAATTAAATATAAAATGTTAATCAATGGGTTAAACAACAGTTTGAACACAACTCAAGAGAGAACTGATGAACTGGAAGATGGCCTAATTAAGTTGTACAGATGGACAATTATCCAAAGAGATGGAAAATATAAAAGCATGGCTGAGAAACATTTAAGGTAGAGTAAAAAGGTCACAATAAATCTAATCAGAATTACAGAAGAAGACAGAGAATGGGGAGAAAAAATTCAAAAAAAGAATGAAACTGTACTATGATAATGGAAGATGTTAAAAATAAGTGAAAATGGGTATGGGATATTTGTACTCCCTTCTACCATCACACTGTCTTCATACTATAGCACTTCATACTATCTTCACAATAATTTTGTAAATCTAAAACTGTTCTAAAATAAAAAGTTTATTAACCCCTGCAAAAAAAAGGGGAGCAGATGAAAATTTTTCCAAATATTATGTTAGACAAATCCTCAGGTACAGGAAGCCCTATGACTTCCAAGCAGAATAAAGAGAAATCCACACCTAGCACACCATGGTCAAACTGCAGAAATCAGAGGCAAAGAGATCTTTAAGATAGCCAGTGAGAAACAAAAGGTGACTATAGACAAATGACAGCTAGACTGGCAGCTGACTTAGCAGCAATGATGGAAGTCAGAAAACAGTGAGAAAATATCTTCAAAGTGCTGAGATAAAATGACTGTCAACCTTGATTCATATACTTAGCAGAACTACTTAACAAAAAGGGCAAAATAAAGATTTTCACATAATCACTG
>JAQZBX010015205.1:0-37771 GCA_029593785.1 Cabassous unicinctus
GATCTAGGCCTTTTCCATCAAGCATTTCACAATTCCTCCAAAAAATACTCCTTATCCATTTATAACAAAGTTCCAAAATTTTGGTAATTACAAAAGCACTTCCCCACTCCTTGGTACCAAATTCTGTATTAGTCAGCCAAAGGGGTGCTAATGTGAAATACCAAAAATGGGTTGGTCTTTACAAAGGGTGTTTATTTGGAGTATAAGTCCACAGATACCAGGCCAAAAAGCATTATTTTTCTTCTCTCAACAAAGTCCATTGTCATGTGTAAGAGCAAGGCACCTGCCGGCGTTTGCCAGGGTTCAGGCTTCTGGGGTTCCTCTCTTCCTGGGGCTGTGTTTCTCTCCAGGCTTAGATCCTGTTTCCTCTACAAGGTCAGCTGTAGATGATCAAAGTAATGGCTTGCTTCTCCTCTCCTGGGGCCTTCATTCCAACATCGAAAGTTCTCAAAAAACTGCTTCTCAAAACTGTTTTTGCCATGCCTTTTATATTTGATTCCCTACCCCCCAAGGGGTGGGGCTCAACACCCTACTGACATGGCCCAGTCAATGCCCTAATCATAACTTAATCATGACACGATTAACAGACCAGTTTATAAGATGATTCAGTTATATTTTTGGAATTCATAATTATATCAAATTGACCAAAGGATACAGTGAGATACATGTTTGTTTGGATGCTCTGCGTTTGCTTTCATTCATTATCAATGTAAAAACACTGCTTATACCTAATACTATGCCAAAACACTGGTTTCTTCAGTTTTCAAAATTAAACAATATACTCATTAAATTGGCAGATATGCACTTGTTTTCACTTACAATGATTGTGAAAACAATGATTTTCTATGTCAAAGTTGCTGGTTCCTACCTTTCAATATCTAAGTAAGGTTCTTGTTTCTTACAATGCTATACATGTGTTTTCAATTACAGTCAACCGGAAAACACTACTTTTCCCTAATGTTGGCTGAATGCATTTAATTCTTTGCTATAGAAAACCAAAAAACAAAGTGTTTCATTGGCTGGTTTGCATGTGTATTCATTTGCAAACAATTTCAGGACACTGGTTTCACCTATCTCTCTGAGTGCAGTAGTTACTTCAAGTTTGAAAGGTAAGTAAGGTTCCTGTTTCTTTGGCTGCCATGCAATGCTTTCACACACATGTCCACACACAGCTTTTGCCTAAGGCTAAGGTAATGCACTGGTTTCTTCACTTTACAAAACTAAATAAGATTTTTCTTTTATTTGCTGCTATGCCTGAGTTTTCACTTAAATTCATATTCAAAACCCTGATTTCCTGTAACAGGCTATGAATGCAGCAGATAAATCAACTTTGAGAGCTAAGTAAACACTTGTTTGTTTGGCTGCTTTGCACATGCTTTCGCTCATTATCAATGTAAAAACACTGCTTTTACCTAATACTATGCAAAAACAATGGTTTCTTCAGTTTTCAAAACTAAGCAATATACTTATTACATTGGCAGCTATGCACTTGTTTTCACTTACAATGAATGTCAAAACACTGCTTTTACTATGCCAAAGCTGCCTGTTCCTCACTTTGGAAATCTAAGTAAGGTTCTGTTTCTTACAATGCTATACATGTGTTTTCAATTACAATCAACTTGAAAACCTGGCTTTTCCCTAACGTGGGCTGAATGCATTGAGTTCTTTTCTTTGAAAACCAAAAAAGAAACTCGTTTCATTGGCTCATATTCATGTGTATTCATTTACAATCTACTTCAAGACACTGGTTTCACCTAACTCACTGCAAATGCAGTAATTATTAAAAATTTGAAAGTTAAGTAAGATTCTTGTTTGTTTGACTGCTATGACCTTGCCTTCACTCACATGTCAACACACAGTTTAACCTAAAGCTAAGCCAATCCAGTGGTTTTTTCCCTGTAAAAAACTAAATAAGATTTGTCTTTTATTGGCTGCTATGCCTGTGTTTTCACTTAAATTCATCTTCAATACACTGGTTTCCTGTAACAGGCTGTGAATGCAGCAGTTAATTCAACTTTGAAAGTTAAGCAAGATACTTGTTTGTTTGATGGCTATGCACTTAATTTCACTCATTTTCAAATAAGAAACATAGCTTTTCCCTAATACTATGCGCAAACACTGGTTTCTACACTTTTCCAAACTAAACAATATACTCATTACATTACCACCTATGCACTTGTTTTCACTTGCAATGAATGTCAAAACACTGTTTTTACTATGCTAAAGCTGCCGGGTCCCCTTTTTAGAAATCTAAGTAAGATTCATGTGTCTTACAATGCTATACATGTGTTTTCAATTACATTCAAGTTGAAAAAACTGCTTTTCTCAAAGTTTGGTGGAATGCGTTGGGTTCTATCAATTAGGAAACCAAAAAAGAAACATGTTTCATTGGCTGATTGGCATGTGTATTCATTTACAATCAACTTGAAGACACTGGTTTCACCTAAATCTGTGTGAATGGTGGACTTACATCAAGCTTGAAAGTTAAGTAAGATTCTTGTTTCTTTGACTGCTATGCCCTTGCTTTCACTGACATGTCAACACAAAGGTTTCACCTAAGGCTAAGACAATGCAGTAGTTTCTTCAACTTTCAAAACTAAATAAGAATTGTCTTTTATTGCTGCTATGCCTGTGTTTTCATTTAAATTCATCTTTAAAAAACCTGGTTTCCCGTAATAGGCTGTGAATGCAGCATTTAATTCAACTTTGAAAGGAAAGTTAGATAATTGTTTGGCTGCTCTACGTTTGCTTTCATTCATTATCAATGTAGAAACACTGTTTTTACCTAAAAATATGCCAAAACACTGGTTTCTTCAGTTTTCAAATCTAAGCAATATACTCATTACATTGGCAGCTATACACATGTTTTCACTTTCTAAGAATATCAAAACACTTCTTTTACTATGCAAAAGCTGTCGGGTCCTCCTGTTCGAAATCTAAGTAAGATTCTTGTTTCTTACACTGTTATACATGTGATTTCAATTACAGTAAACTTGAAAACACTGCTTTTCCCAAAGGTTGGTGGAATGTATTGGGTTCTTTGCTTTAGAAAACCAAAAAAGACACTTGTTTCATTGGCTCATATTCATGTGTATTCATTTACAATCAACTTCAAGACACTGGTTTCACCTAACTCACTGCAAATGCAGTAACTATTTAAAATTTGAAAGTTAAGTAATATTCTTGTTTGTTTGACTGCTATGACCTTGCTTTCACTCACATGTCAACACACTGTTTTACCTAAGGCTAAGGCAATGCAGTAGTTTCTTCACTTTACACAATTAATAAGATTTGTCTTATATTTGTTGCTATGCCTGTGTTTTCACTTAAATTCATCTTCAAATCCAAGGTTTCCCCTAACAGGCTGTGAATGCAGCAGTTAATTCATCTTTGAAAGGTAGGTAAGATACTTGTTTGTTTGGCTGCTATGTGCTTGCTTTCACTCAATAAAAATGTAGAAAGACTGCTTTTACCTTATATTTTGCCCAAACACTGGTTTCTTCAGTTTTAAATACTAATCAGTATACCCATTACATTGGCAGCTATGCACCTGTTTTCACTTACAATCCTTGGCAAAACAATGCTTTTACAATGTCAAAGATACTGGTTCACCACTTTGGAAACCTAAGCAAGATTCTTGTTTCTTACAATGCTTTACATGTGTTTTCAATTCGAAATCAACTTGAAAACACTGCTTTTCCCTAACTTTGACTGAATGCATTGTGTTCTTTGCTTTTAAAAAACAAAAACGAAACTTGTTTCATAGCTGACTTGCATGTGTATTCATTTACAAACAACTTCAAGAGACTGGTTTCTCCTGACAATCTGTGAATGCAGTAGTTACCTGAAGGTTGAAACGTAAGTAAGTTTCTTGTTCGTTTGCCTGCTATGTTCTTTCTTTCACTCACATGTCAATACACAGGTTTTGCCTATGGCTAAGACAAGGCAGTGGTTTCTTCACTTTACATAAGTAAATAAGATTTGTCTTTTATTTGCTGCTATGAGTGTGTTTTCATTTAAATTCTTCTTCAAAACACTGGTTTCCCATAACAGGCTGTGAATGCAGGAGGTAATTCAACTTTGAAAGTTAAGTAATATACTTGTTTCTTTGGCTGCTATTTGCTTGTTTTCACTCACCATCAATGTGAAAACACTGCTTTTATTTAATATTATGCCCAAACACTGGTTTCTTCAGTTTTCAAAAGTAAGCAATATACTCATTAAATTGACAGCTTTATACTTGTTTTCACTTACAATGAATGCCAAAACACTGCTTTTACTAGGCCAAACCTGCCAGTTCCTCACCTTCAAAATCTAAGTAAGGTTCTTGTTTCTTACAATGCTAAACATGTGTTTTCAATTACAATCAACTTGAAAACAATGTTTTTCCCTAATATGAGCTGAATGCATTGAGTTCTATGCTTTACAAAATTAAAAATAATCTTATTTCATTGGCTGATTTTTGTGTGTATTCATTTACAATCAACATCAAGACACTGGTTTCACCAAACTCTCTGCGAATGCAGTAATTACTAAAAGTTTGAATGTTAAGTAAGATTCTTGTTGGTTTGGTGGCTATGCCCTAGCTTTCCCTCAATGTCAACACAGAGCCTTTACCTAAGGCTAATCCAATGCAGTGGTTTCTTCCCTTTACAAAACTAAATAAGATTTGTCTTTTATTTCCTGCTATGCTTGTGTTTTCACTTAAATTCATCTTCAAAACCCAGGTTTCCCACACCAGGCTGTGAATGCAGCAGTTAATTCAACTTTGTATCTTAAGTAAGATACTTGATTGTTTGGCTGCTGTGCACTTGCTTTCTCTCATTATCAATGTAGAAACACTGCTTTAACATAATACTATGACAAAACACTGTTTTTTCCGTTTTCAAAAGGAAACAATATACTCATTACATTGGCAGCTCTGCACTTATTCTCACTTACAATGAATGTCAAAACACTGATTTTACTATGTCAAAGCTTCCTATTCTTCACTTTCATAATCTAAGTAAGATTCTTTTTTCTTACAATGCTATACATATATTTTCATACAATCAACTTGAAAACATGGCTTTTCCCTAACGCTGGGAGAATGCATTGAGTTCTTTGCTTTAGAAAACCAAAATATACTTGTTTCACCAGCTGATTTGCATGAGTATTCATTTACAAACAACTGAAGACACTGGTTTCACCTAATTCTCTGTGAATGCAGTAGTTACTTCATGTTTGAAAGTTAAGTAAGATTATTGATTGTTTGGCTGCTATGTCCTTGTATTCAGTCACATGTCAACACACAGCTTTTACCTAAGGCTAAGCCAATGCAGGCGTTTCTTCACTTTAAAAAGTTAATAAGATTTGTCTTTTATTTGTTGCTCTGCCTGTGCTTTCACTTAAATTCATCTTCAAAACAGTGGTTTCCCCTAAAAGGCTGTGAATGTGCATTTAATTCAACTTTGAATGTTAAGTATGAGATTTGTTTCCTTTTCTGGTATGTGCTTACATTCACTCATTATCAACGTGAAAACCCTGCTTTTACCGAATGCTATGCCAAAACACTTTTTTCTTCAGTTTTAGAAACTTAGAAATATATTCATTATTTTGGCAGCTATGCATTTGTTTTCACTCTCAGTCCTTGGCAAAACACTGCTTTTACTATGGCAAAGCTGCCAGTTCACACTTTGGAAATCTAAGTAAGTTTCTTGTTTCTTACAATGCTATAGAGGTGTTTATAATTACAATTAACTTGAAAACATGGCTCTTCCCTAACGTTGGCTGAATGCATTGAGTACTTTGGTTTAGAAAACCAAAAAAAGAATTTATTTCATTGGCTGATTTGCATGTGTATTCATTTACAAACAACTTCAAGACACTGGTTTCTCCTAACTCTCTGCGAATGCAGTAGTTACTAAAGTTTGAAAGTTAAGTAAGATTCTTGTTTCTTTGGCTTGTATGACTTGCTTTCACTCACATGTCAACACAGAGCTTTTACCTAAGGCAAAGCAAATGCAGTGGTTTCTTCACTTTACAAAATAAATAAGATTTGTCTTTTACTTCCTGCTATGCTTATTTTCACTTAAATTCATCTTCAAAACCCTGGTTTCCCATAACACGGTGCGAATTCAGCAGTAAATTCAACTTTGAAAGTTTAGTAAAATACTTCAATGTTTGGCTGCTATTCTCCTGCTTTCAATCACTATCAATTTAGAAACACTGCGTTTACCTAATACTATGCAAAACACTGTTTTATTCCGTTTTCAAAGGTAATCAATATACTCATTACATTGGCAGCTCTGCATTTGTTTTCAATGACAATGAATGTCAAAATACTGCTTTTACTACACCAAAGCTTGCGGGTCCTCACTTTTGAAATCTAAGTTTCTTGTTTCTTACAATGCTATATATGTGTTTTCAATTACAATAAACTTGAAAACACTTCTTTTCCCTAATGTTTACTGAATTCGTTGTGTTCTTTGCTTTATAAAACCAAAAAAGAAACTTGTTTCATTGGCTGATTTGCATGTGCATTCATTTACAAACAACTTCAAGACACTGGTTTCACCTAACTCTCTGTGAATGCAGTAGTTACGTCAAGTGTGAAAGTTAAGTAAGATTCTTCTTTCTTTCGATTCTATGCCCTTGCTTTCACACACATGTCAACACACAGATTTTACCAAAGGCTAAGCCAATACAGTGGTTTATTCACTTTACAAAACTAAATAAGTTTTGTCTATTATTTCCTTCTATGCCTGCGTTTTCTTTTAAATTCATCTTCAAAACACTCTTTTCTCATAAAACACTGTGAATGCAGCTTTTAATTCTACTTTGAAAGTTCAATAAGGTACTTCTTTTTTTGGCTGCTGTGTGCTTACTTTCACTCATTATCAATGTAGAAACACTGCTTTTACCTAATAATATGCCAAAACACTGGTTTCTTCAGTTATCAAAACTAAGCAATATACTCATTACATTAAACTATGCACTTATTCTCACTTACAATAAATGTCAAAACACTGGTTTTACTATGTGAAAGTTGCCAGTTCCTCACTTTTGAAATCTAAGAAAGAATCTTGTTTCTTACAATGTTATTCATGGGTTTTCAATTACAATCAACTTGAAGAGACTGCTTTTCCCTAACCTTGGCTGAATGCATTGTGTTCTTTGCTTTAGAAAATAAAAAAGGAACTTGTTTCATTGGCTGACTTGCACGTGTATTCATTTATAATCAACTTGAAGATAGTGGTTTCACCTAAATCTCTGTGAATGTAGAAGTTACTTCATGTTTCAAAGGTAAGTAAGATTCTTTTTCTTTGGCTGCCTTTCAAACTTACCTTTCAAACTTGAAGGAAATACTGAATTCACAGAGATTTAGGTGTAACCAGTGTCTTGAAGTTGATTTTAAATGAAGACACATGCATATCAGCCAATGAAACAAGTTTCTTTTTTGGTTTCCAAAGCAAAGACCTCAATTCATTCAGCCAAAGTTAGGGAAAAGCAGTGTTTTCAAGTTGATTGTAATTGGAAACACATATATAGCATTTTAAGAAACAAGAATTTTACTTAGATTTTGACAGTGTGTAACCGGGTTCTTTGGCATAGTATAAGCAGAGTTTGCCATTCATTTTAGTGAAAACAAGTGCATAGCTGCAAAAGTAATGAATAAATTGCTTAGTTTTGAATTCAGGAAAAACAGTGTTTTGGCATAGGTTTATGTAAAAGCACTGTTTTTACATTGAAAATGAGTGAAAGCATGCACAGAGCAGTCAAACAAACAAGAATCTTACTTACCTTCAACTTGAAGTAACTACTGCATTCACAGAGATTTTGGTGAAACCATTGTCTGGAAGTTGATTGTAAATCAATAGACAAGTAATCAGCCAGTGAAACAAGTCTCTATTTTGCTTTTCTAAAGCAAAGAAGTCAATGTATTCAGGCAAAGTTAGGGAAAAGCCGTGTTCTCAAGTTGAATGTAATTAAAATTACATGTATAGCAGTGCAAGAAACAAGAATCTTACTTAGATTACAAATGTGAGGAACTGGCAGCTTTGGCATAGTGAAAGCACTGTTTTTCCATTCACTGTAAGTGAAAACAAGGGCAAATCTCCCAAAGTAATGAGTATATTGTTAAGTTGTTAAAACTGAAGAAACCAGTGTTTTGACAAAATATTATGTAAAAGCAGTGTTTCTACATTGCTAATGAGTGAAAGCAAGTGAAATGCAGCCAAACCAGAAACTATCTTACTTAAAATTCAAAGTTGAATTAACTGCTGCATTCACAGCCTGTTATGGGAAACCAGGGTTTTGAAGATGAATTTAAGTGAAACAGAGGCATAGCAGCAAATAAAAGACAAATTTATTTAGTTTTGTAAAGTGAAGAATCCATTGCCTTGACTTAGCTTTAGGCAAAAGCTGTGTGTTGACATGTGAGTGAAAGCAAAGGTAGAGCAGTCAAACACACAAGAATCTTATATACCTTTCAAACTTGAAGTAAGTACTGCATTCACAAAGAGATAGCTGACACCAGTGTCTTAAAGTTGATTTTAAATGAATACACATGCAAATCCACCAATGAAACAAGTTTCTTTTTTGGTTTTCTAAAGCAAACAATACAATGCATTCAGCCAATGTTAGAAAAAACATAGTTTTCCAGTTCATTGTAAATGAAAACACATGTGTAGCATTGTAAGAAACAAGAATCTTATTTAGATTTCCAAAGTTTGGAACTGGCAGCTTTGGCATAGTAAAAGCAGTGCTTTGACATTCATTGAAAGTGAAAAAAGTTCCTGGCTGCCCATGTAGTGAATATATTGTTTAGTTTAGAAAACTGAAGAAACCATTGTTTTGGCATCGAATTAGGTAAAAGCAGTGTTTTCTCATTGAAAGTGAGTGAAAGCAAGTGCATAGCAATCAAACAAACAAGTATCTTAAGAAACTTTCAAAGTTGAATTAACTGCTGAATTCACAGCCTGTTTTGGGAAACCAGTGTTTGAAGGTGAATTTAATTGAAAACTTAGGCATAGCAGCAAATAAAAGACATAGCTTATTTAGGTTTGTAAAGTGAAGAAACCACTGTACTGGCTAGCCTTATGTAAAATCTGTTTTTGACATGTGAGTGAAAACAAGGACATAGCAGCCAAACAAACATGAATCTTACTCACTTTTCAAACTTGAAATAATTACTACATTCACAGAGAGTTAGGTGAAACCATTGTCTTGAAGTTGTTTGTAAATGAATTCAGGTACAATTCAGTCACTGAAACAAGTTTCTTTTCTGGTTCTCTAAAGCAATCAGCTCAAAGCATCCAGCCTAGGTTAGGGAAAATAGTGTTTTCAAGTTGATTGTAATTGAAAACACATGCATAGCATTGTAAGAGACAAGAATCTTATTGTGATTTCCAAAGTGAGGAACCAGCAACTTTGGCATAGTGAAAGCAGTGTTTTACCAAGGTTTGTAATTGAAAAAAAGGCATAGCTGCAAATGTAATGAGTACATTGCTTAGTTTTGCAAACTGAAGAAACCAGTGTTTTGGCATTGTATTAAGTAAAAGCAGTGTTTTCACATTGATAGTGAGTGAAAGCAAGTGCATAGCAGTCAATCAAACAAATATCTTACCTTATCTTCAAAGTTGAATTAACTGATGATTTTAGAGCCAGTTACAGGAAACCAGTGTTTTGAAGATGAATTAAAATGTAAACACCGGCATAGCAGCAAATAAAAGAAAAATATTATTTATTTTTTTTAAGTGAAGAAACCACTGCATTGGCTTAGCCCTAAGCAAATGTTGTGTGTTTACATGTGAGTGAAACCAAGCGCATAGCAGCGAAACAAACAAGAAACTTACTTACATTTCAAACTTGAAGTAACTACTGCATTCACAAAAAGATAGGTGAACCCAGTGTCTTGAAGTTGTTTGTAAATGAATACACCAGCAAATCAGCCAATGAAACAAGTCTCCTTTTTAATTTTCTAAAGCAAAGAACTAATTGCATTTGGCCAACGTTAGGGAAAAGCAGTGTTTTTAAGTTGATTGCAATTGGAAACACATGTATAACATTGTAAGAATCAAGGATCTTACTTTGATTTTGATAGTGAAGAACTGGCCGCATTGGCATACTATAAGAAGTGTTTTGCCTTTTATTTTAGTGAAAACAAGTGCATAGCTGCCAATGTAATGAGTATATTGCTTATTTTTGAATAAGCAATATTCAAAAATATTTGGCATAGTATTAGGTAAAATCAATGTTTTTATATTGATAATGAGTGAAAGCAAGGGCATAGCTGCCAAAGAAATAACTACCTTACTTAACTGTCAATTTGAATTAACTACTGAACTCACAGCCTGTTATGGAAAACTAGGGTTTTGAAGATGAATTTAGTGAAAACGCAGACATAGCAGCAAATACAAGACATAGCTTATTTAGTTTTGAAAAGTGAAGAAATCTCTGCATTGGCTAAGCCTTAAGCAAAATCTGTGTGTTGACGTGTGAGTGAAAGCAAGGGCATAGCAGACAAACAAGAATCTTACTTAGCTTTGAAACTTAAATTAACTACTGCATTCACAGAGAGATAAGTGAAACCAGTGTCTTGAAGTTGTTTGTAAATTAATATACAGGCAAATGAGCCAATGAAACAAGTTTCTTTTTTGGTTTCCTAAAACAAAGAACTCAATGCAGGCAGCCAACATCAGGGAAAAGCAGTGTTTTCAGGTTGATTATAATTGAAAACACATGTATAGCATTGTAAGAAATAAGAATATTACTTAGATTAGGAATGTGATGAACCAGCAGCTTTGACATAGTGAAATCACTGTTTGCCTTTCATTGTAAGTGAAAACAAGTGCATATCTGCCAAAATAATGAGTATATTGTTAAGTTTTGATAACTGAGGAAACCAGTGCTTTGGCATAGTATTAGGAAAAAGCAGTGCTTTTACATTGATAATGAGTGAAATCAAGCACATTGCAGCCAACCAAAAAGTATCTTACTTAACTTTCAAAGTTGAATTAACTGCAGGATAAGCAGGCTGTTATGGGAAACCAGTGATTTGTAGATGAATTTAAGTGAAAACAGGCACAGCAGCAAATAAAAAAAAATCTTATTTAGTTTTGTAAAGTGAACAAACCAATGCATTGGCCTAGGCTTAGGCAAAGCTGTGTTTTGACATGTGAGAGAAAGCAAGGTCATAGCAACCAAACCAACAAGAATCTTACCTTTCAAACTTGAAATAACTACTGCTTTCACAGAGCGCTAAGTGAAAAAACTGTCTTGTTTTAATTGTAAATGAATACACATGAAAATCAGCCAATGAAGCAATTTTCTTTTTTGGTTTCTAAACCAAAGAACTCAATTCATTCAGCCAACCTTAGGGAAAAGCAGTGTTTTCAAATTGATTGTAATTGAAAACACAGGTATAGCACTTTAAGAAACAAGAATCTTACTTAGATTTCCAAAGTGAGGAACCGGCAGCTTTGTGATAGTAAAAGCAGTGTTTTGACATTCATTGTAAGTGAAAACAAGTGCATAGCTGCCAATGAAATGAGTATATTCCTTAGTTTGAAACCTGAAGAAACCAGTGTTTTGGCATAGTATAAGGAAAGCAGTGTTTTAACATTTATAATGAGTGAAAGCAAGCACCTAGCCAGCAAAGAAACAAGTATATTACTGAACATTCAAAGCTGATTTAACTGCTGCATTCACAGCCTGTTACAGGGAACCGGTGTTTTGAAAATGAATTTAAGTGAAAACACAGGCATAGCAGCAAATAAAAGACAAATCTTATTTAGATTTGCAAAGTGAAGAAACCACTGCGTTTGCTTAGCCTAAGGCAAAAGCTGTGTGTTGACATGTGTGTGAAAGCCAGGGCATAGCAGCCAAACAAACAAGAATCTTACTTACCTTTCAAACTTAAAGTAACTACTGCATTCACATACAGATTGGTGAAACCAGTTTCTTGAAGTTTTTTGTAAATGAATACACATGAAAATAATCCAATTAAAGAACTTCCTTTTTTGATTTTCTAAAGCAAAGAACTCAAGGCCTTCAGCCATCGTTAGTGAAAAGGAGTGTTTTAATGTTTTTTTTGTAATTGAAAACACTTGTATAGCATTGTAAGAAAGAAGAATCTTACTTAGATTTTGAAAGTTAGGAACCAGCAGACATGGCATAGTAAAAGTGGTGTTTTAATTTCATTGAAGTGAAAACAAGTGCATAGCATCTAATGTAATCAGTGTATTTTTTAATTTGGAAACTGAATAAACCAGGGTTTTGGGATAGTATTAGGCAAAGGCAGTGTTTTTACATTGATAATGAGTGAAAGCAAGTGCACAGCAGCCAAACAAAGTATCTTACTTAACTTTCAAAGTTGAATTAACTGCTGCATTCACAGACTGTTTCGGGAAATAGTGTTATCAAGATGAATTGAAGTGAAAGCAGAGGCCTAGCAGCAAATAAAAGACAAAGCTGATTTAGTTTTGTAAAGTGATGAGACCACAGCATTGGCTTATCTTTAAGCAAAAGCTGTGTGTTAACATGTGAGTTAATGCAAGGACATAGCAGCCCAACAAAGAAGAATCTTACTTAACTTTCAAACTTGAAGTAACTACTGCATTCACAGAGAATTAGGTGAAACCAATATCTTGAAGATGTTTGTAAATGAATATACATGCAAATCAGCCAATGAAGCAAGTTTCTTTTTCGGTTTTCTAAAGCAAAGAACACAATGCATACGGCCAACATTTGAGAAAAGCAGTGTTTTCAAGTTGATTGTAATTGAAAACACATGTAAAGCATTGTAAGAAACAAGAATCTTACTTAGATTTCTACCATGAGGAACAGGCAGCTTTGGCATAGTAAAAGCACTGTTTTGACATTCATTGTAAGTGAAAACAAGTGCACAACTGCCAATGTAATGAGTATATTGCTTAGTTTTGAAAACAGAATAAACCAGTGTTTTGGCATAGTATTAGGTAAAAACAGTGTTTTTACATTGATAGTGAAATCAAGTGCATAGCAGCCAAGGAAACAATTAATTTTCTTAATTTTCAAATTAGAATTAACTTCTGCATTCACAGCCAGTTACATGAAACTAGTGTTTTGAAGTTGAATTTAAGTGAAAATACAGGCATAGCAGCAAATAAAAGACAAATCTTATTTAGTTTTTTAAAATGAAGAAACCACTGCATTTGCTTAGCCTTAGGTAAAAGCTGTGTGTTGACATGTGAGTGAAATCACGGGCATAGCATTGAAACAAACAATAATCTTACTTACCTGTCAAACTTGAAGTAACCACTGCATCCACAGAGAGTTAAGTGAAACCAGTGCCTTAAAGTGGCTTTTAAATGAATAAACATGCAAATCAGCCAATGAAACAAGTTTTTTAATGGTTTTCTAAAGCAAAGAACTCAATGCATTCTGCCAACTTTAGGGAAAAGCAGTGTTTCCCAGTTTATTGTAATTGAAAACACATGTATAGCATTGTAAGAAACAAGAATTTTACTTAGGTTTTGAAAGTGAGGAAACGGCAGCCTTGGCATAGTAAAAGCAGTGTTTTCCATTCATTGTAAGTGAAAGTAAGTGCATAGCTGCTAATGTAATGTGTATATTCCTTAGATTTGGAAACTGAATAGACCACTGTTTTGGCATACTATTATGTAAAAGCAGTGTTTTTTCATTGATATTGAGTGAAAGCATGTGCATAGCAGGCAAACAAACAAGTATCTTACTTAGCTTTCAAAGTTGAATTAACTGCCTCATTTAGAGTCTGTTATGGGAAACAAGTGTTTTGAATAGGAATTTATGTGAAAACACAGTCATAGCAGCAAATAAAAGCAAATCTTATTTAATTTTGTAAAGTGAAGGAACCACTGCATTTGCTTGCCATAAGCAAAACCTGTGTGTTGACATGTGAGTGAAAGCAAGGGCATAGCAGGTAAACAAACAAGAAACTTACTTACCTTTCAAACTTGAAGTAACTACTGCATTCACAGAGAGATATGTGAATCCGGTGTCTTGAAAACGTTTGTAAATGAATATACATGGAATCAACCAAAGACTAATTCCTGTTTTCGTTTTCAAAGCAAAGAACTCAATACATTCTGCCAACGTTAGGGAAAAGTAGTGTTTTAAAGTTGATAGTAATTGAAAACACATGTATAGCATTGTAAGAAAAAAGAATTTTACTTAGATTTTGAAAGAGAATAACTGGCAACTTTGGCATATTAAAAGCAGTGTTTTGCCATTCATTGTAAGTGAAAACAAGTGCATTGCTTCCAATGTAATGAATATACTGCTTTGTTTTGAAAACGGAAGAAACCAGTGTTTTAGCATAGTATTAAGTAAAAGCAGGGTTTTTACATTGATAGTGAGTGAAAACAAGCACATAGCTGTGAAACAAGCGTGTATCTTTCTTATCTTTCAAAGTTGAATTAACTGATGCTTTCACAGGCTGTTAGGTTTAACCAGTCTTTTCAAAATGAATTGATGTGAAAATACAGTCATAGTAGCAAATACAAGACAAATCATATTTAGATTTGCAAAGTGAAGAAATCACTGCATTGGCTTAGCCTTAGGCAAAAGCTTTGTGCTGACATGTGATTGAAATCAAGGGCATAGTAACCAAACAAAAAAGAATCTTACTTACCTTTCAAAATTGAAGTAATGACTGCATTCATAGAGACTTTTGTGAAACCAGTGTCTTGAAGTTGTTTGTAAATGAATACACAGGGAAACCAGCCAAGGAAATAAGTTTCTGTTTGGTTTTCTAAAGCAAAGAACTCAATGCATTCCGTGAACGTTAAGGAAAAGCAGTGATTTCAAGTTAATAGGAATTGAAAGCACATGTATAGCATTCTAAGAAACTTGAATCTTACTTAGATTTTGAAAGTGATGAACAGGCAACTTTGGCATAATAAAAGCAGTGTTTTGCCATTTATTGAAAGTGAAAACAAGTGCATAGCTGCCAATGTAATGAGTATTTTGCTTATATTTGAACTAAATGCATTCAGTCACTTTGGAAAATAATGTTTTTATATTGATAGTGAGTGAAGCATGCGCATAGAAGACAAACAAATATATATCTTACTCATCTTTCAAAACTGATTTAACTGCTGCATTTACAGCCTGTTAGAGGAAACCAGTGTTTTGAAGATGAATTGAAGTTAAAACACAGGCAATGCAGCAAATAAAAGCCAAAACTTATTGAGATTTGTAATGTGAAGAAATCACTGCATTGGCTTAGCCTTAGCCAAAAGCTGTGTGTTGCCATGTGAATGAAAGCAAGGGCATAGCAACCAAAAAAATGAATATTACTTAGCTTTCAAACTTGAAGTAACTACTGTATTCAAAGAGACTTAGGTGAAACCAGTTTCTTGAAATTGTTTATAAATGAATACACAGGCAAATTAGCCAATGTAACAACTTTTTTATTGTTTTCTAAAGCAAAGAACTCAATGCATTCAGCCAAAGTCCCGGAAAGCAGTGATTTCAAGTTGATTGGAATTGAAAGCACATGTATAGCATTGTAAGAAACAAGAATGTTACTTAGATTTCCAAGATGAAGAATCGGCAGCTTTGGCATAGTATAAGGAATATTCAGGTATTCATTTTAAGTGAGAATATGCACTTACCTGCCAATGTCATGAGTATATTGCTTAGTTTTCAAAACTGAAGAAACCAGTGTTTTGGCATAGTATTAGATAAAAGCAGTGTTTTTACATTGATAGTGACTGAAAGCAAGCACATAGAAGCCAAACAAAAAAGTATCTAACTTAAATTTCCAAGTTGAATTAACTGCTGCATTCACAGCCTGTTAGGGGAAACCTGTGTTCTGAAGATGAATTTAGGTGAAAACACAGGCATAGCAGCAAATAGAAGAATAATATTATTTAGTTTTGTAAAGTGAAGAAACCACTGCTTTGGATTAGCATTAGGTAAAATCTGTGTGTTGACATGTGAGTGAAATCAAGGGCATAGAAGCCAACAAACAAGAATCTTATTTACCTTTCAAACTTGAAGAATCTACAGCATTCACAGATAGTTAGGTGAAACCAGTGAATTTAAGTTGATTGTAAATGAATACACATGTAAATCAGCCAATTGAACAAGTTTTTTTTAATTTTCTGAAGAAAACTACTCAATGCTTTCAGCCAACGTTAGGGAAAAGCAGTGTTTTCAAGTTGATGGTAATTGAAAACAGATGTATAGCATTGTAAGAAACAAGAGTCTTACTTACATTTCGAAAGTGAGGAATCGGCAGCTTTGGCATAATAAAAGAAGTGTTTGACATTCATTGTAAGTGAACACAAGTGAAAATCTGCCAATGTAATGAGAATATTGCTTCATTTTGAAAACTGAAGAAACCAGTGTTTTGGCTAGTATTTGGTAAAAGCAGTGTTTTTACAATGATAATGAGTGAAAGCAAGTGCATAGCAGCAAAACGAAGAAGTGATTTCCTTAACTTTCAAACTTGAATTAAGTGCTGTATTCACAGCGTGTTACAGGAAACCAGTATTTTGAAGACGAATTAAAGTGAAAACACACACCTAGTAGAAAATAAAAGACAAATCTTATTTAGTTTTGTAAAGTGAAGAAACCACAGCATTGGCTTAGCCTTAGGCAAAATCTGTGTGTTGACATGTGATTGAAAGCAAGGGCATAGCAGCCAAATAAACAAGAATCTTCCTTACATTTCAAACTTGATGTAACTACTGCACTCACAGAGAGATAGGGGAACGCAGTGTCTTGAAGCTTTTGTAAATGAATACACATGCAAATCAGCCAGTGAAATAAATTTCTTTTTTGGTTTTCTAAACAAAGAACTCAATGCATTTAGCCAAATTTAGGGAAATGCAGTGTTTTCAAGTTGATTGTAATTACTAACTATTGTATAGAATTTTAAGAAACAAGAACCTTACTTAGATTTCCAAGGAAGGAACTGGCAGTTTGGGTATATTAAAAGCAGTGTTTTGCTATTTATTGTGAGTGAAACAAGTGCATAGCTGCCAATGTAATGAGTGTATTGCTTAGTTTTGAAAACTGAAGAAACCAGTGTTTGGCATAGTATAAGGCAAAAGCATCATTTCAAAATTGATAATGAGTTAAAGGAAGTGGATAGCAGCCACACAAATAAGTATCTTACATAACTTTCAAAGTTGAATTAACTTCTGCATTTGCAGCCTGTTAGGGGAAATCAGTGTTTTGAAGATTAATTTAAGTGAAAACACATTCATAGCAGCAAGTAAAAGACAAATCTTATTTAATTTTGTAAAGTGAAGAAACCACAGCATTGGCTTTGCCTTAGGCAAAAGCTGTGTGTTGACGTGTGAGTGAAATCAAGGGCATAGCAGCCAAAAAAACTAGGATCTACTTAATTTTCAAACTGGAAGTAACTACTGCATTCAAAGAGATTTAGGTGAAATCAATAACTTAAAGTTGATTTTAAATGAATACATATGCAAATCAGCCAATGAAAAAATTTCGTTCTTGGCTTTGTAAAGCAAAGAACTCAATAAATTCAGCCAAAGTTAAGGAAAAGCAGTGTTTCCAAGTTGATTGTAATTGAAAACACATGTAAAGCATTTTAAGAAACAAGAATCTTACTTAGATTTCTAAAGTGAGTAACCGGCAGGTTTGTCATACTAAAAGCAGTGTTTTCCCATTCATGTATGTGAAAAAAAGTGCATAGCTGTCAATGTAATGAGTATATTGCTTAGTTTTGGAAACTGAAGATACAAGTGTTTTGGCATAGTATTAGGAAAAAGCATGGTTTTTTCATTGATAATGAGTGAAAGCAAGCTCATAGCAGCCAAAAAACAACAGCTTACTTAACTTTCAAAGTTCAATTAACTGCTGAATTCACAAGCTGTTAGGTGAAACCAGTATTTTGAACATGAATTTAAATGAAAACACGGGGATAGCTTAAAATAAAACAGTTATTTTTTTGTTTTGTAAACTGAAGAACCCACAGCATTTTCTTAGACTTAGGTAAAAGCTGTGTGTTGACATGTGAGTGAAAGCAAGGGTATAGCAGTCAAACAAAAAAGAAACTTACTGAACTTTCACACTTGAAATAACTACTGCATTCACGGAGAGTTAGGAGAAAGCAGTGTCTTCAAGCTGATTGTAAATGAATACTCATGATAATAAGCCAATGAAGGAAGTTCCTTTTTTGGTTATCTAAAGCAAAGAACTCAATTCATTCAGTCAACATTAGGGAAAAGCAGGGTTTTCAAGTTGATTGTAATTGAAATCACATGTATAGTCTTGCAAGAAACAAGAATCTTACTTAGATTTTGAAAGTGTGGAACAGGCAGCTTTGGCATAGTAAAAGCAGTGTTTTGACATTCATTGTATGTGAAAACACGTGCATAGCTGCCAAAGTAATGAGTATATTGATCAGTTTTGAAAACTGAAGAAACCAGTGTTTTGGCATAGTATTAGGTAAAAGCAGTGTTTTTACATTGATAATGAGTGAAAGCAAGCTCAAAGCAGCCAAACAAACAAGAATCTTACTTTGGTTTCAAACTTGAAGTATCTCCTGCAATCACAGAGTGTTAGGTGCAACCAGTGTCTTCAATTTGTTTGTAAATGAATACATATGCAAAACAGCCAATGAAACAAGTGTTTTTTGGTTTTCTACAACAAGTAACTCAATGCATTCAGCCAACGTTAGGGAAAAGCAGTGTTTTCAAGTTGATTGTAATTGAAAATCCATGTATAGCATTGTAAGAAACAAGAATATTACTTAGATATCCAAAGTGAGGAACCGGCAGCTTTGACATAGTAAAAGCAATGTTTTGTCCTTCATTGTAAGTGAAAACAAGTGTATAGCTGCCAATGTAAGGAGTATATTTCTTTGTTTGGAAAACTGAAGAAAAGAGTGTTTTGGTATAGTATTAGGTAAAAGCATTGTTTTTACTTTGAAAGTGATTGAAAGCAAGTGCAGAGCAGCCAAACAAATAGTATCTTAGATAACTTTCAAAGTTGAATTAATTGCTGCATTCTGAGCATGTTAAGGGAAACCAGTGTTATGAAAATGAATTTAAATGAAAACACAGGCATAGGAGCAAATAAAAGACAAATTTTATTTAATTTGTGAAGTGAAGAAATCACCACATTGGCTTAGGCTTATTAAAAAGTTGTGTGTTGACATGTGAGTGAAAGTTAGTTCAAAGCAGCCAAACAAACAAGAATCTTACTTACCTTTCAAACTTGAAATAAACAATGCATTTAGAGAAAGTTAGGTGAAACCAGTGTCTTGAAGTTCATTTTTAATGCATACACATGCAAATCAGCCAATGAAACAAGTTTCTTTTTTGGTTTTCTAAAGCAAAGAACTCCCTGCATTCAAACAGCATGCAGAAAAAGTAGTGTTTTCATGTTGAGTGTAATTGAAAACTCATACTTAGTCATGTAAGAAACAAGAATCTTACTTATGTGTCAATAGTTAGGAACCAACAGGTTTGGCCGAGTAAAAGCAGTGGTTGGTCATTCGTTGTAAGTGATAAACAGTGAACAGCTGCCAATGTAAGGAGTATATTGCTTAGTTTTGAAAACTGAAGAAAACAGTGATTTGGCATACCATTAGTTAAAAGTAGTGTTTTTACATTGATAAAGAGTGAAAGCAACCGCACTGCTGCCAAAAATATAAGTATCTTACTTAACTTTCAAAGTTGAATTAACTGCCTCATTCACAGCCTGTTAGTTGAAACCAGTGTTTTGAACATGAATTTAAGGGAAAACAATGGCATAGCATCAAGTAAAACACAAATCTAATTTAGTTCCGTAAATCGAATAAATGACTGCATAGGCTTAGCCTTAGGTAAATGCTGTGTGTTGACATGTTGTTGAAAGCTAGAGCATAGCAGCCAAGTAAACAAGAACCTTATTTACATTTCAAACTTGAAATACCACTGCATTCACAGAGAGTTGGCTGAAACCAGTGTTTTGAGGTTCATTGTAAATGAATACACATGCAAATCACCCAATGAAACAAGTTTATTTTTTGGTTTTCTAAAGCAAAGAACTCAATGCATGCAGCCAACTTTAGGCAAAAGCAGTGTTTTCAAGTTGATTGCAATTGAAAACAGTTGGATAGCATTGTAAGAAACAAGAATCTTACTTTGATTTCCAAAGTGAGGAACCGGTAGCTTTGGCATAGTAAACGTAGGGTTTAGACATTCATTGTAAGTGAAAACAAGTGCATAGCTGCCAATGTAAGGAGTATATTGTTTAGTTTTGAAAAGTGAAGAAACCTGTGTTTTGACATGGTATTAGGTAAAGCCAGTGTTTTTACACTGATAATGAGTGAAAGCAATTGCAGAGCAATGAAACAAACAAGTATCTTATTTAACGTTGAAAGTAGAATTAACTGCTGCATGCACAGCCTGATAGGGGAAACTAGTGTTTTGAAAATGAACTTAAGTAAAAACACAGGCATAGCAGCTAATAAAAGACAAAATTATTTAGCTGTGTAAACTCAATAAACCACTGCTTCACCTAGCATTATGTAAAAGCCGTGTCTTGACATGTGAGTGAAAGCAAGGGCATAGCAGTCAAACAATCAAGAATCTTACTTACCATTCAAACTTGAAAGAACTATGGAATTGACAGAGAGTTTGGTGAAACCAGGGCCTTCAAATTGATTTTAACTGAATACACATGCAAAACAATCAATGAAACAAGTTTCCTTTTGGTTTTCTGAATCAAAATCTCACTGCAATCATCCAGCATTTAGGAAAACATTGTCTTCATGTTATTTGCAATTGAAAATACATGACTACCAGTATAGGAAACAAGAATATTATGTAGATTTCAAAAGTGATGTACCAGCAGGTTTGGCATAGTAAGAGCAGTGTTTGACATTCATTGTAGGTGAAAACAAGTGCAATGCTGCCAATGTAAGGATTATATTGCTTAGTTTTGTAAAGTGAAGAAACAAGAGTTGTGGTATAGCAATAGGTAAAAGCAGTGTTTTTACATGGATGTTGAGGGAAAGTAAGCACACAGCAGCCAAACAAATAAGTATCTTACTTAACTTTCAAAGTTGAATTAACGGCTGCATTCACAGCCTGTTAGGTGAAACCAGTGTTTTGAACATGAATTTAAATGAAAACACAGGTATAGCGTCAAATAAAACACAAATCTTATTTAGTTTAGTAAAGTGGCTTAGCCTTAAATAAAAGCTGTTTGTTGACATGGGAGTGAAAACAAGGGCATAGCAGCCAAACAAACAAGAATCTTACTTAACTTACAAACTTGAATTAACTATTGCTTTCACAGAGAGTTTGGTGAAACCAGTATCTTGAGATTGAATATAAATGAATACACATGCAAAGCAGCGAATGAAACAAGTTTCTTTTTTGGTTTTCTGAAGCAATGAACTCAATGCATTCAGTGAAAGTTACAGAAAAGCAATGTTTTCAAGTGGATTGTAATTGAATACACATGTATTGCACTGTAAGAAACAAGAATCTTACTTAGATTTCCAAAGTGAGGAACAGGCAGCTTTGGCATAGCAAACGCAGTGCTTTGACAGTCACTTTAAGTGAAAACAAGTGCATAGCTGCCAATGTAATGAGTATATTGCATAGTTTTGAAAACTGAAGGAACCAGTGTTTTGGCATAGCATTAGGTAAAAGCAGTATTTTCACTTTGATAATAAATGAAAGCAAGTGCACTGCTGCTAAACATATAAGTATCTTACTTAACGTTCAAATTTGAATTAACTGCTGCATTCACAGCCTGTTAGGGGAAACCAGTGTTTTGAACATGAATTTAAATGAAAACACAGGCATAGTAGCAAATAAAAGAGAAATATTATTTAGTATTGTAAAGTGAAAAAAACAATGATTTGGCTTAGCATTAGGTAAAATCCGTGTGTTGATATGTGTGTGAAAGCAAGGACAAAGGAGCCAAAAAAATAACAATCTTACTTACCTTGCAAACTTGAATAACTAATGCATTAACAGAGAGTTAGGAGAAACCAGTGCTTTGAAATTGATTTTCAGTGAATACACATGCAAATCAGCCAATGAAACAAGTGTCCTTTTTTGTTTTTGGGGCAAAGAACTCACTGCATTCAACCAGCGTTCAGGAAAAGAGTGTTTTCAAGTTGATTGTATTTGAAAACATATGCTTAGCAGTGTAAGAAACAAGAATCTTACATAGGTTTCAAAAGTGAGGAACAGGCAGCATTGGCAGAATAAAAGCAGTGGTTGGTCTTTTTTGTAAGTGATAAAAAGTGAATAGCTGCCAATGTAAGGAGTATATTGATTAGTTTTGAAAACTGAAGAAACCAGTGTTTTGGCATAGCATTAAGTAAAAGCAGTGTTTTTACATTGATAATGAATGAAACCGAGTGCAAAGCAGCCAAATAAGAATCTTACTTAATTTTCAAAGTCGAATTAACTTCTGCATTCACAGCATGCTAGGTGGAACCAGTGTTTTGAACATGAATTTATATGAAAACACAGGCATAGCCTCAAATCAAACAGAAGTCTCATCTAGTTTTGTAAAGTGAAGAAACCACTGCCTTGGTTTAGCCTTAGGTAAAAGCTGTGTGTTGACATGTGTGTGAAAGCAAGGGCATAGCAGCCAAAGAAACAAGAATCTTACTTAACTTTCAAACTAGATGTAACTAATGCATTCACAAAGAGGTGAAACCAGTGTCTTGAAGTTGATTGAAAATGAATACACATGGAAACCAGCAATGACACAGATATCCTTTTTGGATTTCTGAACCAGGAATGTGACCGCATTCAGAAAAAGTTTGGGAAAAGCATTGTTTTCAAGTTGATTTTAATTGAAAACACATTTATAGCATTGTAAGAAACAAGAATCTTACTTAGACTTATAAACTGAGGACCCGGCAGGTTTGGCATAGTAAAAGCAGTGTTTTCACATTCATTGTAAGTGAATACAAGTGCATAGCGGCCAATGTATTCAGTATATTGCTTAGTTTTGAAAACTGAAGAAGCTGATGTTTTGGCATAATATTAGGTAAAAGCAGCGTTTTTAAGTTGATAATGAGTGAAAGGAAGTGCAAAGTAGCCAGATAAACAAGTAACTTACTTAAGTTTCAAAGTTGAATTAACTGCTGCCCTCACAGCCTGTTAGGTGAAACCAGTGTTTTGAACATGAATTTAAATGAAAACACAGGCATAGCTTCAAATAAAACAAAAATCTTATTTAGTTTTGTAAAGTAAAGTAACCCCTGCATTTGCTTCGCCTTAGGCAAAAGCTACATGTTGACATGGGAGTTAAAGGAAGGGAATAGCAGCCAAAGAAACAAGAATGTTATTTACATTTCAAACTTGAAGTAACTAATGCTTTCACAGAGCGTTAGGTGAAACCAGGGTGTTGAAGTTGATTTTAAGTGAATACACATGCAAATCAGCCAATGAAACAAATGTCTTTTTAGTTTTCTAAAGCAAATAACTCAATGCATTCAGCCAACGTTAGGGAAAAGCAGTGTTTTCAAGTTGAGTGCAATTGAAAAGTCATGTATTCCATTGTATGAAGCAAGAATCTTATTTAGATTTCCAAAGTATGGAACTGGCAGCTTTGGCATAGTCAAAGCAGTGTTTTTACATTCATTGTAAGTGAGAATACATGCATAGCTGCCAATGAAACAATATATTGCTTAGTTTTGAAAAATGAAGAAAACAGTGTTTTGGCATAATATTAGGTAAAAGCAGTGTTTTTGCATTGGTAATGAGTGAAAGCAAGTGCACTGCAGCCAAAAAATAATTATCTTTCTTAACATTCAAATTGGAATTATCTGCTGCATTCACAGCCTGTTAGGTGAAACCATTGTTTTGAAGAAGAATGTAAATGAAAACAAAGGCATAGCAGCAAATAAAATACAAATCTTATTTAGGATTGTAAAGTGAAGAAACCACAGTATTGGCATAGCATTAGGTAATATCCGTGTGTTGACAAGTGAGTGAAAGGAAAGATATAGCAGCCAAACAAACAAGAATTTCACCTAATATACTTGAAGGAAATACTGCATTCACAGAGAGTTAGCTGAAACCAGTGCCTTGAAATTGATTTAAAGTGAATACAAATGCAAATCAGCCAATGAGGCTACATTCTTTTTCGTTTTCTGAAGCAAAGAACTCCCTGCATTCAACCAGCATTCAAGAAAAACACTGTGTTCAAGTTGATTGTAATTGAAAACACATGCTTAGCAGTGTAAGAAACAAGATTCTTGTTTAGATTTCAAAGGTGAGGAACTGATAGCTTTGGCACAGTAAAAGCAGTTGCCTGTCATTCGTTGTATTTGATAAAATGTGAATAGCGGCCAATGTAAGGAGTATATTGCTTATTTTTGAAAACTAAAGAAACCAGTGTTTTGACATAGCATTAGGTAAAAGCAGTGTTTTTACATTGATAATGAGTGAAAGCAAGCTCAAAGCAGCCAAACAATTAACTACCTTATGTAAAATTCAAAGATCAATAAACTGCTGCACTCACAGCCTGTTAGGTGAAATCAGTGTTTTGAACATGAATTTCATGAAAACACAGACATAGCAGCAAATAAAACACAAATTATATTTAGTTTTGTAAAATGAAGAAACCGCTGCATTGGCTAAGTCTTAGGTAAAACTGTGTGATGACATGTGCGTGAAAGAAAGGCGATAGCAGGCCAACAAGAATCTTACTTACCTTTCAATTTTGAAGTAACTACTGCATTCACAGGGAGGTTAAACCAATGTCTTCAAGTTGATTGTAAATGAATACACATGCAAATCAGCCAATGAAACAAGTTTCTTTTTTTGTTTTCTAAAGCAATGAACTCAGTGCATTCAGTCAAAATTAGGGAAATGCAGTGTTTTCAAGTTGCTTGTAATTGAAAGCACATGTTTAGTATTGTAAGAAACAAGAATCTTACTTAGAATTCCAAAGTGGGGAAATGGCAGCTTAGGCATAGTAAAAGCAGGGTTTTGACATTCATTGTAAGTGAAAACAAGTGCATAGCTGCCAATGTAATGAGTATATGACTTAGTTTTGAAAACTGAAGAAACCAGTTTTTTTACATATTATTAGGTAAAAGCAGTGTTTTTATATTGATAATGAATGAAAGCAATCACCAAGCAGCCAAATGAACAAGCATCTTACTTAACATTCAAATTTGAATTAACTGCTGCATTCACAGCCTGTTACAGGAATCCAGTATTTTGAAGATGAATTTACATGAAAACTCAGGCATAGCAGCAAATAAAAGACAAATTTTATGTAGTATTAAAAAGTAAAGAAATGAATGCATTGGCTTAGCTTTAGGTAAAATCCGTGTGTTGACATGTTTGTGAAAGCAAGTGAATAACATCCAAAATAAAAAGAATCTTACTTATCTTTCAAACTAGATGTAACTACTGCATTAACAGAGAGTTAGGTGAAACCAGTGCCTTGATATTTATTTTAAGTGAATACACATGCAAATCAGGCAATGAAACAAGATTTCATATGGTTTTCTGAAGCAAGAACTCACTGCATTCCACCACGGTAGAGGTAAAGCAGTATTTTCAAGTTGATTGTAATTGAAAATACATGCTTAGCAGCATAAGAAATAAGAATCTTACTTAAGTTTCAAAATTGAAGAACCGGCAGCTTTGGCAGAGTGAAAGCAGTGGTTGGTCATTCTTTGTAAGTGATAACAAGTGAATAGCTGCCAGTGTAAGGAGGATATTGCATTGTTTTGAAAACTGAAGAAACCAGTGTTTAGACATAGCATTACATAAAAGCAGAGTTTTACATTGATAATAAGTGAAATCAAGTGAAAAGTGGCCAAATAAATACCTTATTTAACTTTCAAAGTAGATTTTACGCTGTATTCACAGCCTGTTAGGGGAAACCAGTGTTTTGAACATGAATTTAAATGAAAACCCATGCATAGCATCAAATAAAACACAAATCACATTTATTTTTGTAAAGTGAAGAAACCACTGCCTTGGCTTAGCCTTAGGTAAAAACTGTATGTTGACATGTGTTTGAAAGCAAGGGCCTAGCTTCCAAACAAACAAGAATCTTACTTATCATTCAAACTTGAAGTAACTACTACACTCACAAAGATGTGAAGCCAGTGTCTTCAAGGTGATTGTAAATGAATACACATGCATATCAGACAATGAAACAAGTTTCGTTTTGGTTTTCTGAAGCAAAGGACTCATTGCATTCAACTAGCATTCAGGAAAAGCAGTGTTTTCAAGTTGATTGTAATTGAAAACATATGTAAAACATTGTAAGAAACAAGAATCTTACTTAGATTTCCAAAGTGGGGTAACCAGCAGCTTTGATACAGTAAAAGCAGTGTTTTGACATTCATTGTAAATGAAAACAAGTGCAATGCTGCCAATGTAATGAGTATATTGCTTAATTTTGAAAACTGAAGAAACCAGTGTTTTGTCACAGCATTAGGTAAACGAATTGGTTTTGCATTGTTAATGAATGAAAGCAAGTGCATAGCAGCCAAACAAACAAGTATGTTACTTAACATTCAAAGTTGAATTAACTGCTGCAATCACAGCCTGTTATGGGAAACCAGTGTTTTGAAGATGATTTTAAATGAAAACACAGCATAGCAGCAAATAAAAGACAAATCTTATTTAGAATTGCAAAGTGAATAAACCAATGCATTGGCTTAGCATTAGGTAAAATCCGTGTGTTGATATATGTGTGAAATCAAGTACATAGCAGGCAAACAAACAAGAATCTTACCTTTCACACTTGAAAGGACTACTGCAGTCACAGAGTGTTAGGTGAAACCAGTGCCTTGCAACTGATTATAAGTGAATACACATGCAAATCAACCAAAGACACAACTTTCGTTTTGGTTTTCTGAAGCAAAGAATTCCCGGCATTCAACCAGGGTTCACAAATGCAGTATTTTAAAGTTGATTGTAATTGAAAACACATGCTTAGAATTGCAATAAACAAGAATCTTACTTAGGTTTCAAAAGTGAAGACCCGGCAGATTTGGCAAAGTAAAAGCAGTGGTGTGGCGTTAGTTTTATGTGATAACAAGTGAAAACCTGCCAAAGTCATGAGTATATTGCTTTGTTTTGAAAACTGAAGAAACAAGTGTTTTGGCGTAGCATTAGGTAAAAGCAGTGTTTTAACATTGATAATGAGTGATAACTAGTGCAACACCCCCCCAAAAAAATACCTTTCTCAAGTTTCAAAGTTGAATTAACTGCTGCATTCACAGCCTGTTAGGTGAAACCAGTATTTTGAACATGAATTTAAATGAAAACACAGGTATAGCATCAAATAAAACACAAATCTTATTTAGTTTTGTAAAGTGAAGAAACCACTGCCTTGGCTTAGCCCTAGGTATAAGTTATGTGTTGACATGTGTTTCAAAGCAAGGGCATAGCAACCAAACAAAGAAACTTACATATCTTTCAAACTTGAAGTAACTACTGCACTCACAAAGAGGTGAAACCAGTGTTTTGAAGTTGATTGTAAATGAATACACATGCATATCACACAATAAAACAAGTTTCATTTTGGTTTTCTGAAGCAAAGAACTCACTGCATTCAACTAGCATTCAGGAAAAGCAGTGATTTCATGTTGATTGTAATTGAAAACACATAGGTAGCATTGTAAGAAACAAGAATCTTACTTAGATTTCCTAAGTCAGTAACTGGCAGCTTTGGCATAGTCAAAGCAGTCTTTTGACATTCATTGTAAGTGAAAACATGTGCATAGCTGCCAATATAATGAGTATATTGCTAAGTTTTGAAAATTGAAGAAACCATGGTTTTGTCATAGTATTAGGTAAACAAATTGGTTTTACATTGATAATGAATGAAAGCAAGTGCATAGCAGCCAAACAAACAAGTATCTTACTTAACTTTCAAAGATGAATTAACTGCTGCATTCACAGCCTGTTAAGGGAAATCAATGTTTTGAAAATGAATTTAAATGAAAACACAGCATAACAGCAATAAAAGACAAATCTTATTTACAATTGAAAAGTGAAGAAACCAATGCATTGCTTTAGCATTAGGTAAAATCCTTGTGTTGATATGTGTGTAAAATCAAGTACATAACAGACAAAAAAAAAGAAGCTTACCTTTCACACTTGAAAGAACTACTGCATTCACAGAGTGTTAGGTGAAACAAGTGCCCTGCAATTGATTTTAAGTGAATACCATGCAAATCAGCCAAAGAGGCAACTTTCTTTTTGGTTTTCTGAAGCAAAGCACCCCTGCATTCAACCAGGTTTCAAGAAAAGCAGTGTTTTCAGGTTGATTGTAATTGAAAACACATGCTAAGCATTGTTAGAAACAAGAATCTTACTTAGGTTTCAAAGTGTGGAACCGGCATCATTGGCAAAGTAAAAGCAGTGGATATGCGTTTGTTGTAAGTGATAACAAGTGAATTGCTACCAATGTAATGAGTATATTGCTTTGTTTTGAAAACTGAAGAAAACAGTGTTTTGGTATATCCTTAGGTAAAAGCAGTGTTTTAACATTGATCATGATTGATAACAAGTGCACCACACCCAAAAAAATAAATATCTTTCTTAACTTTCAAAGTTGAATTACCCGCTGCATTCACAGCCTGTTAGGTGAAACCAGTGATTTGAACATGAATTTAAATGAAAACACAGGTATAGCATCCAATAAAACAAAATCATATTTAGTTTTGTAAAGTGAAGGAACCACTTCATTGGCTTAGCCTTAGGTAAAAGCTGTGTGTTGACATGTGAGTGAATGGAAGCTCATAGCGCCAAACAAATAAGAATCTTACCTATTTTCAAATTTAAAATAACTACTGCATTCACAGAGAGTTAGGTGAAACGATTATCTTGAAGTTTATTGTAAATAAATATGCATGCAAATCAGACAATGAGACAAGTTTCTTTTTTGGTTTCTGAAGCAAATAACTCCATGGATTCAGCCAACATAGGGGAAAAGCAGTGTTTTCATGTTGATTGTAATTGAAAACACATGTACAGCATTGTAAGAAACAAGAATCTTACTTAGATTTTGAAAGTGAGGAACTGGCAGATTTGGCATATTGAAAGTGTTGCTTTGACATTCATTGGAAGTGAAGACAAGTGCATAGCTGCCAATGTAAGGAATATATTGCTTAGTTTTGAAAACTGAAGAAACCATTGTTTTGGCATAGTTTTAGGTAAAAGCATTTTACATTCATAATGAGTGAAAGCAATCGCATTACAGCCAAATGAACAAGTTTCTTACTTAACTTTCAAAGTTGAGTTAACTATTGCATTCACAGCCTGTTACGGGAAACTATTGATTGGAAGAAGAATTTAAATGAAAACACAGGCATAGCAGCAAATAAAAGACAAATCTTATTTAAGATTGTAAATGGATGAAACCAATGCATTGGCTTAGCATTAGGTAAAATCCATGTGTTGACATGTGCATGAAAGCAAGGACATAGCAGCCAAACAAACAAGAATCTTACTTAACTTTGAATCTTGAAGCATCTACTGCATTCACACAGAGTAATGTGAAACCAGTGCCTTGAAATAGATTTTACATGAATACACATGCAAATCAGCCAATGAAACTGGTTTCCTCTTTGTTTTTTTTGAAGCAAAGATCTCCCTGCATTTAACCAGCGTTCAGGACAATCAGAGTTTTCAAGTTGATTGTTATTAAATGCACATGCTTAGCAGTGTAAGAAAAAAGAATCCTACTTAGGGTACAAAAGTGAGGAACTGGCAGTTTTGGCAGAGTAAAAGCTGTGGTTGGTCATTCGTTGTAAGTGATAACATGTGAATAGCTGCCAATGTAAGAAGTATATTGCTTACATTGGAAAATTTTAGAAACATGTGTTTTGGCAGAGCATTAGGTAAAAGCAGTGTTTTTACATTGATAATGAGTGAAAGCAGGTGCACAGCAGCCAGACAAATAAGTGTCTATCTTAGGTTTCACAGCTGAATTAACTGGTGCATTCACAGTCTGTTAGGAGACGCCAGTGTTTTGAACATGAATTTAAATGAAAAAACAAGCATAGCATCAAATAAAACACAAATCTCATTTAGTTTTGTAAAGTGGAGAATCTACAGCATTGGCTTAGACTTACATAAAATCTGTGTGTTGACATGTGAGTGAAAGCAAGGGCATACCAGCCAAACAAACAAGGATCTTACTTACCTTTCAAACTCGAGGTAACTACTGCATTCATAGAGAGTTAGGTGAAACCAGTATCTTGAAGTTGATTGTAAAGGAATACACATGCAAATCAGTCAATGAAACAAATTTCTTTTTGGTTTTCTAAATCAAAGAACTCTGAATTCAGCCAAAGCTGGGAAAAGCAGTGTTTTCAAGTTGATTGTAATTTAAAACACATGTATAACATTGTCAGATATAAGAATCTTACTTAGATTTCCAAAGTGAGGAAACAGCAACTTTGGCATAGTAAAAGCAGTGTTTTCTGTTAAAGGAAATCAAAGAAGACTTGAATAAATGGAAAAATATTCCCTGTTCATGGATAGGAACACAGAACATCATCAAGATGTCTATCCTACCCAATCTAATCTATAGATTTAATGCAATCCCAATAAAAATCAGCACTGCATTTTTAAGAAACTGAAAAAGCTAACCACAAAATATATTTGGAGAGGTAAGAGACCCTGAATTGCCAAAGACATATTGAAAAAGTAAAGTGAAGTTGGAGGTATCACATTACCTGACTTTAAAACATACTACAAATCTACACTGATCAAAACCACATGGTATTGGCACAAGAATAGAGCTACTGACAAATGGATCCGAATTGAGAGTTCTGATATAGATCCTCACATATACCATCATCTGATATTCGACAAGGCCACCAAGTCCGCTCAATAGGGAGACAATGGCCTCTTTTACAAATGGTGCTTGGAGAACTCCATATTCATATCCAAAAGAATGGGAGAATAATACCATCTCACACCCTATACAAAAATCAACTCCAGATGGATCAAAGATCTAAATATGAGAGCCAAAACCATAAAGACCTTGGAAGATTATGTAGGGAAGCCTCTACAGAAATGGTTTCATGAACTTCACAGCCAAAGCACGAGCAGCAAGAGAAAAAAATAGTTAAATGGGATTTCATCAAAATTAAAAATTTCTGCACCTCAAAGGATGCAATTAAGAAAATAAAAAGGCAGCCTACCCAATGGGAGAAAATATTTGGCAATCATATATCTGATAGGAGCCTAATATTTTGCATATACAAAGAAATCAAACATTTCAGAAATAAAAAGACAAAAAACCCATTTAATAAATGGGCAAGTGACCTGAAAAGACACTTGTGTTAGCCAGCCAAATGGGTGCTAATGTGAAATACCAAAAATGGGTTGGTCTTTATAAAGGGTATTTATTTGGGGTAGAAATCCACAGATACCAGGCCATAAAGCGTTATGTTTCTTCTCTCACCACAGTCCATTGCCACGTGTTAGAGCAAGACAGCTGCCAGCATTTGCTGGGGATCAGGCTTCTGGGGTTCCTCTCTTCGCGGGGCTGTGTTTCTCTCTGGGCTTAGTTCCTGTTTCCTCCACAAAGTCAGCTGTAGACAATCAGGCAAAAGACTTGCTTCTCTTCTCCTGGGGCCTTCTTTCCAACATCAAAACTGCTTCTCAAAAGACTGCTTCTCAAAAGATTGCTTCTCCAAAACTGTTCTTGCCATGCCTTTTATATTTGATTCCCCACCCACCAAGGGGTGGGGCCGAACACCCTACTCATAACCTAATCATGCCCAGATTAACAGATCAGTTTACAAGCATGATCCAATTATATTTTTGGAATTCATAATTCCATCAAATTGTCCAACGGTTACACTCCATCCTCTGAATTCCAAAAATACATTATAATATTTAAAAAAAATTAAATCAGTAACAATGCAAGTACAAAATCATATCATAATCATTTAAAGAAATACACTTTGTCTTAAGGCAAAATCCTGTCTGCTGTACACCTCTGAAACTTACAAAACCATTTAAGTGCTTCCAATACACAAATGGAAAGACAAAGATAAACATTTTCAATATCATAAGAAGAAATTGAGATGTTAAACATAAGTCATGGATTCTCTAAAGTTCAGGAAACCTGCAGTGCATCCTTCATTCGATTTCAAAGTCTGAGAGTCATTCTTAAGACATTGGTTTCTTCTCCTTGGGGCCACATGGGAACCCACCTTTTCCACAGGTTTGCCCAATGGCCATTTTCTTGATTCCACCCACATCAAGCATCTGGGTGTAGACCAAGCTCCAGACCTCACCCTCCAAGTGTTTTGGGGTGATTGCCACACCTTACCCAATCTTTGGGTTAGAGTCTTAGCCCCCCTAGTACAGTGAGGTGAAGAGAACATTCCCCCTTATCATTGGCATACAGGTTCAACCCTCTCAGAGCAACGAGTTGACCACCTGGCCTTCCCGAACACTTGGCATGCAGGTTCAACCCTCCCAGAGCAATGGGTTGACCACCTGGCCTTCTCTAATCCATGGGGGACAGGTACACTCCTCTCAGAACTATGGGGTGTTGACCTTAACCGCCCTAATCTTTGAGGAATGTGCTCCACCGTCCCTGCACCCTGGGGTGGCAAAACTGTCCCAGAACATCGGGTGGGGACATCCACCCTCTTCTACTTCTGGGGAAAACTCACCCTCTCTGCACCATGGGGCATCAAAACTTTCTCATAACATCGGGTAGGAACATCCACCCTCTTCAAATGCAGGGGCAAACTCACCCTCTCTGTACACACGGGTGGGGCTCCTCTCTTGGCTCAAGGAGATATCTTAAGTCCAGATTTCTGCTTCCACAGTTTTCTTCTTAAAGCTGATTCTCCTTCAATCTCTCCTGTCCATGTTCTCTTTTGTCAAAGCTGACAGTGGTTTGGTTCATACAACTCTTTCAAAAACTTTGTTGGTTTAGCATGCAGGAAACCAGGGTCCAAGCCATCAGACAGTAAGACTTTCCACAAGTCTTTCAGAGATAACTGCATCTTCAATTCTGATTTACAAGTTCCAAGTTTAGTAAAGTCTTCAAATAGGGCATATTCATCTGGGAATTTGATTTCCAGAAATTTGAAAGTCCCGGAATCAGTTTCTGTTTTCTTTTTGCCCAAAAGTTCAGTCCTTAATGTATTTTGCTCATCTAGTATTTTGCTATAAGCTTCAAGGAGAAGCCAAGCCACATTCTCCGAGTTTACCTTGAAAAATTCTTCAGCTAAATGCTCTGGTTCGCCATTTTCAAATTCTGTCTTCCATATAACACCAGGAGATAATCTTCCTTAGTTCTCTGCAACATTAAAACATGGATCGCCTTTCCTCCAGTTTATAATAATAGTTTCATCCTTTACTTCTAAGGCATCATAGAAAGTCTCTTTAGCGTCCATATTACTATCAAAAGTCTCTTCAAAGCGAACTAGGGCTTTTTCATCAAGCATTTCACAACTCCTCCAAAAAATACCCCTTACCCATTTATAGAACCATTACAACATTTTGGGAATTACAAAAGCACTTCCCCACTCCTCGGTACCAAATTCTGTATTAGCCAGCCAAAGGGGTGCTAATGTGAAATACCAAAAATGGGTTGGTCTTTATAAAGGGTATTTATTTGGGGTAGAAGTCCACAGATACCAGGCCATAAAGCGTTATGTTTCTTCTCAAACCACAGTCCATTGCCACGTGTTAGAGCAAGACAGCTGCCAGCATTTGCTGGGGATCAGGCTTCTGGGGTTCCTCTCTTCCCGGGGCTGTGTTTCTCTCTGGGCTTAGCTCCTGTTTCCTCCACAAAGTCAGCTGTAGACAATCAGGCAAAAGGCTTGCTTCTCTTCTCCTGGGGCCTTCTTTCCAACATCAAAACTGCTTATCAAAAGACTGCTTCTCAAAAGACTGTTTCTCCAAAACTGTTCTCGCCATGCCTTTTATATTTGATTCCCCACCCACCAAGGGGTGGGGCTGAACTCCCTACTCATAACCTAATCATGCCCAGATTAACAGATCAGTTTACAAGCATGATCCAATTATATTTTTGGATTTCATAATTCCATCAAATTGGCCAACGGTTACAACACTTTTCATTGGAAGAAATAAAATGGCTAAAAAGCACATGAAAAAATGCTTGACATCGCCAGCTATTAGAGAAATGCAAATCAACACCACAATGAGATACCATCTTACACCCAATAGAATGGCAGCTATCAAAGAAACAGGAAAATATAAGTGTTGGAGAGGATGTGGAGGAATAGGAACCCTCATGCACTGCAGTGGGATTGTGGAATGGTCCAGCCACTGTGGAGAAATGATTGGTGATTCCTCAGAAAACTAACACTAGATCCTCCATATGAGCCAGCAATTCCACTACTGGGTATATACCCAGAAGAGATGAATGCAAAGACACGAACAGATATATGCACACCAAAGTTCATGGAGGCATTGTTCACATTTGCCAAAAGTTGGAATCAGCCACGGTGCCCATCAACAGATGAATGGATAAGCAAAATATGGCACATACATACAATGGAATATTACTCAGCTGTTAGAAGGAATAAAGTGCTAACACATGGAATAACATGGTTGAATCTTGAAGACCTTATGTTGAGTGAAGCAAGCCAGGCATTGAAGGAAGAACAGTTTATGACCTCATTGATTTGAATTGAGGTAAGTTAACAGTTTCTGAGAACCACTGACAGAAAGTTAGGCTAAACAGGAAGAAAGAGATAAGGGTAGGTTGTGAGCCATCACCCATATGGACATTAGCTATGTTAAATAGAAAGAATATAGTTATATATTGAAGGATAGGACAGGTGTGTAGAGATTTTACTGGGTTCAGTCGTGCAAGATTAACAGGTGGGTAGATTAGGATGGACAGGTTAGATTAACCAGGAATTGTAAATGTCAATCTTGTCATCCCATGAGCCAAGACAGGGAAGAGACATATGACCCAGTTGGTGGGGAGGAAGGTACAGAAAAGATCAAATGGGGTATGTAATGGTCCTGGAAAATATTGTTCATTACCTTACGTTAATGGACACAGGACATGGTAAATATCATCAAAAATTATTAAACTGTACAGCCTAAATTGTAAACTATATAGTAAAACACTGAAAAATTTTAGTTGCTATATTTTACTATCTGTATAACGGTTATAACAATGATATGTGCATTTAAAAAAAGGTTTTAATATGGGGTGGGGAAGCAGGAGGGGGTTTGGGTATGTGGAAGTCTCTAGTATTCCGTGTGTGACTTTGCTGTGACCTAAAACTTCTTTGAAAATTAAATTGAAATTAGGGAGACACTGGGGAATGAGATGGGGAAGGTTTCATGATACACTGGACATCCGATATTACAATGATAAAAGGAAAAAAGAATAATTACTTTAAAAAAAAAGGATTTTATTTGTTTTCTGTTTTTTTCCCCATTTTTTCAAATGTCCCAATTGGCTAATTATATTTTATTATTAGCTTAGTTTCCTTTTTTTCTTCTTCTGAGTCTCCTTGCACTTATCTGTTGCATTTAAAATTATCATTATTATTTCTTTTAACTATTACTTGTATTTTGTTATTATATTGGCTTCATTTTCAAGGAAAGTTTGGATCACAGATAGGTTACAAGTGGGGCTGCACAGAATCATTGGTGGGGGGTGTCTAGGATGGGGGATTCATGGGAGTAAGTCCATCTGAATATACATGAAAGATATATAAAATTGTTCAAATGACGGGGCATGGTCATGAGAGGCAGACAATTTCTCAATTAATGAGGGAATCTGAATTCCCAGCCTCGAGAGCTTTGCTACATTCCCCAAGGGAGAAGCAACCATCCCCTGAGTGCAGAGGCAGGGTCTGGCAAAAGAGGATGGCCTACTGATGGGTTCTGGTCATACAGGACTAGCTTTATGAGTATTTGCACTTCTAATTGAAACTTAGCCTACTGTTATGGAGTGCCTAAGGGTTATCACCTGAGAGCCTCATTGTTGCTCAAATGTAGCCTCTCTCTAAGACAAACACAGCATTTGAATGCATTACCTTTCCCCCAACGTGGGACATGACTCCCGGGGATGAGACTCCCTGGCAACGAGGGATAAATACCAAGTGCCAACTAGCAACATGATTGGAAAAAGACCTTGAATAAAGGGGGAAAGGTAAAGAGAAATGAGTTCACATGGCTAAGAGATTTCAAAGAGAGTCGGGAGTTCATCCCAGAGGTAATACTTATGCATACCTCAGTAGGATCTCATAGAACACCAAAGTGGATATCACCGCACACTGAGGGACTCCTGAGGGCTCTGGTGACACCCATGTCCTATACAAGTGGGGATAGCTCCAGACATTGATGCCTAATTAGTGGGCTCTTCATTGTCATCTGTGTTCCGGTGAGTGCAGAGTTGGACTCAAACAAGTCATCCCTGCACATGATCCATCAGTCCCTTCTACTCAAACCTATATGTGATGCAGGTGTTTTAGGTGTACTTCCAGAGACTGTATCCTCTGGCCCACCTATGTGCCAGGTGTGCTTGGAATCTCAGTGGAGCTGCAAATCCTACCCTACAGCTCAATGGACTCATCCAAGTAAACTGGAGAGGAGACGATGATGGGCAACAGCCATCCCAGGGAATGAAGAGGGCCTGCAGCTGAAGGCAAGATAATCCCATCCACTATATCCATGGAATATAAGTCCTCTCTCACTTGGAGGTGGAGTAAACATCACCTTCCAAGTCCCCTCGGGATTGGGGGAGGATCGGTGGACTAGAGTGGACTTGGTGCTGTTCTGTTGTAGACATATTGTGATTCAAGCAATGGAAGAACCTGTAGCAGTGAGGTGGAGCTGGTGGCCACCGGACATTTTTGCATCAGGGAGAGGAGGGGCAGTTGAAATACTCGGGCTTTTTTGGCACATTGGTGGTTGTCCTGAGTGGTGAAGTGGAGAAGGAAGTAGGCCATTTTCCATCAGAATATACCAGGCATAACTGGGTGGGAGAGACTGTGGTCTGTGATGTGAACTGTGGTCTATGTTCGGGGCAAGGCCCCAGGATGTGTATGTCCATTGCAGGTGTTGTATCACATGGATGAGGAATGGTTGTGTGGGATGTTGTTGGAGGTGAGGGTGGTGGGGAACATGGGAGTCCCTGTAATTTCTGAGTAATATTTAGGTAATATAGGCACCTTTAAAAATATATATATATAAAAGAAATAACATTTATGTAAACAAATGCACAAATATGCATATGTATTTATATATCATTTTACAAATAAAAATAAATGAACAAATCCATCTCCCAATGCCAAAAAAATAAATAAGTAAAAGCAGAGTTTCCCCATTCACTGTAAGTGAAAACAAGTGCATAGCTGCCAATATAATGAGTATAATGCTTAGTTTTGAAAACTGAAGGTACCAGTGTTTTGGCATAGTAATAGGTAAAAGAAGTGTTTTTACAATGATAATGAGTGTAAGCAAGCACATACCAGTCAAACAAACAAGTATCTTACTTAACTTTCAAAGTTGAATTAATTGCTGCATTCACATACTGTTAAGGGAAACTCGTGTTTCAATATGAATCTAAGTGAAAACACAGGCATAGCACAAATTAAAGACAAATCATATTTAGGTTTTAAATTGAAGAAAACACTGCAATGGCTTAGAATTAGGTAAAATCCGGGTGTTGACATGTGAGTGAAAGCAAGGGAATAGCAGCCAGCAAACAAGAATCTTACTTACCTTTCAAATTTGAAGTAACTACTGCCTTCACAGAGAGTTAAGTGACACCAGTGCCTTTAAATTCACTTTAAGTGAATACACATGTGAATCCCCCA
>JAQZBX010015206.1:0-37776 GCA_029593785.1 Cabassous unicinctus
GGATTCAGCGGGTAGAAGGCTTGGCTACTCTCATGTTTGATAGCAATCCCTTGATTTCCCATCACATGTCAAAGTCCTCTATTTTCTCTTCAGGTACTTATTCACTTCAACCATACTCTCCAAAGTGGGTTCTCTACATGAAGCTTCATTCCTGTATAGAATGGGACACAATTTAACTAAAAATAACATCTTGAAAAGGTTCTATTTAAACACTCATAGTAATGTATTAATATTAATAACATGTTCTGTTTTGTTTTCTTTCTGTTCCTAAGGTACATAATTCATACTTCCACTGTCCAAGCTCTGAACCCCAGAAAGACGTTTTTCTAAACCATCGGATCTCAAAATCATTAATTCATCTAACAAAAAATTATGAATCTGTTTAATCAAAATTAGTTAAGCTTGTGCCCCATCCTGGAAAGGAATTTGCCTTCATATTATGGACTGTTGTAATGTAGAAATCAAATTATATCCTTCCAAAATACAATGATGATAGGCATAAGATAAACATTCCTATTTCAGAAGGGAGATATTGGAAGGAAAACAGTGGTAAAATGTCACAGTGCATTAGATTGCAAGGTCTAAGAGACTTTCAATCAATAATTTGCTCCCTCTACTTCATGGAGAAGCACCCACATGTATTCTAAACACTTGCGCAGTCTCCCAGAAGATAAGAGTATAGGTCTCAACCTCTGAAATAACTAGAATCATGGGCACACTCTGATTGAATGCAAGGGTATAGGGCCCCTCATTGGAGCATTGGAGTTGTGCTATTCTCCCTTTATATTGGGGTTCAACTACCAACTACTCCAAGTTCCAGGTGAAATGACCTGTCTCCATCAAGCACAGGGGTTGACTGGCTCTTTCCATACAAATAGGCGGGTATTCCCTCTTAGCAGGAGAGGTACTTTCTGATCTAGTCCTCTTTATCAATGTTTTTGTCCATTAAGTCCTTCTGCCTTCTATTTATCTGTTCTCTTTCCCTTTCAGTCCAGGTTGGTAGTATGCTTCTGTTCATATCAATTTTGTAAAATTCATTATCAGGTTTTTATGACATTAAAGGGGATCCAAACATCAGATAAAAGAACTTTCCACAATTCCTTTATTGATAACTGCACTTTAAATCCTGTCTTTAACTGAAATGGCTGGCTGGATCCATGTTCAGACATTTTCTTTAATAAATATTTGTTCATTTAAATCATCATATCTAACCAAATTCTCTGGGAATCACTTCCTGCAATCCCAATGGTGTCCCTGATAGAGAAATTTCTGGTTTTACACTTAGATTGCATTATCTGGATAAGATGCTATTTTCAAAATCAATAATTTCTGCATCCTACATGCTTAATAGTTTAATTCTCATCTTATCCCTTTCCTTTAGCATTTTTCTCTTTGATTCACTGGAAGTAAGGCTGCATCATCCACAAATAACTTGGAAATCTCTTTAGTTAACTGACTAAGTTCCTTGCTTACAAGTTCCAAGCTCAATCCAACAATCAAACCCAATTTTACCAAGTTGTCTACTACTTTATAATAAAGATCACCTTCCATCCCATTTATAATAACACATTCATTATTTCCTTCTAAAATCCCATCAAAGGTACTTGTGTTATCCATAATCACAGCAATATTCTCTGCAATGCAATCTAGACTTTTTCTTTTGGGAACTCCATGTTCTTCCAGTGTTTACTTATTTCCCAATTCCATAGAAACTTCCACCTTTTTATGTGTTTGTAATAATAACAGCCACTTCCCAATATCAAAAAGTTTCTTAATCTCCCAACTATTATGGCAAATACCACACAAAATCATGAATTTACAACAGGAATTTATTGACTTATGATTTCTCAGACTAGGTGTTGGCAGTGTTATGTTTATCTGGCAATCCTTAGTTCCTTGGCTTTCCAATCATAATGAGATGTCCTCCTCTTCTTATTCTGGATTCTGTAAGCTTCCAGCTTCTCATTCTGCCACATGACTTTCTCTTCATAATGTATCCAGAAATAAGATTAATGCCCAACCTCATTCAGTTTGTTCACACCATATCTAAAAATAACATCTTCTAAAGGTCCTATTTATACATGATGGGTTCATATCCACTGAAATGGTTAAAATGAAGGATAACCCCGACAAGACATATATACTTATTTTACATAGCTAGGAGTTAGGCTATGTTCACAGTTTGCTCTATCTGTAAATTATTAGAGGCTAGAATTTCCAATCGTTTCATTAGTTTGTGGTCCCCTATTTTCTTAAATCAGGTCTAAGCCTTTAAATTATTTATTTTGTAATCAACTTTTGTTACAGAGGAGATGTATTTATATCCTCTGATGTGTATTAAGCATTCTCTAATCCTATGATTTGGTCTCTATCTTTTACTTAACTTGTTTCTCTGGAATGATAACTTCACAACTCTTTCTTTGCTTTGTATACTCCCTAACCCTGAAGGTGAGATAAGAATTGTAGAATAAGCTGCTCTTAGATATTTCCCTTTCCATTTATCAAAAGATAGAGGGTGACTGATTTCAATATTTTCCCTCCCCAACATAGAAGGGCAGATGTGGCTGCAATTATTTTTCTTTTCCAGGATGTCATGTATATTCTGAGAAAACATGTTTATTAAGCTCTGGTAAAAGAGTTTCCATTTAGTACAGTCCTTTTCAAGGAGAACAGGTCACTCTAAGCTTATTTCAAAATATTTACTTTCCTCTTTCCATACTGGTGGTACAAGATGGAATTTTCCCCATGCTTCAGAGTAGGAAATTGGTGTGGCTTTTGGATAAAAAACTCAGGAAACTATGGTCCCAAACCCCTATATCTGACTTTCTAGAAATCTTCAACTTTAAAGTTTGCCCACATTGAGCATTCACAAATTGCTCAGCTAGATTTCAAGCATTCCTTGTGTACTGGCTGTAGCAGAGTGCTTCTATTTCTTTACTTCTCCCCCAGTGTAGCAGTGATTTCACTTTACCTGTCTCTATTCTCTTTTCAGGGTAGTGGTTTGTCCTGTAACCTCAATTTTCTCACAGATGTAAGAAGAGCTTTGTTTGACATATTGCTTGGCATTTTTCTTTTTGGGATGGGAATGATGGTTTCAAGGAAGTTTAAATGTTGTACCTTATACTGGTAGTATGAAAAATGCCTTTTATTACCTAACACCTCAGAAATATTCACAAAATGGATATTTATTTGTTCCAAATAATCCTCAACAAATTATTATAACACAGAGTATTTTAAATAATATAATAAGCTTAACAAATAAGCAGAATAAAGGACAAGTTTTCTTATGAATAACATTTTAAGAAATCAAAATTGCAGTCATCCAAAAATGATTTTAAAATCTTTATAAAATACTCTAAAAAGAGTACTAACATTTAATATAAAGGCTATATAAGTAATTAATTCAAAATGATTGTGAAAAATGAATCGGATATCATCAAAATGTAAATTAACTGATCCACTTTTAGCAAACAAAAATAAACAATAGGGAAATGTAATTTTGGGGCATTGATATTAGATTATATTACAGTTTTTAAATGTTTGCTAAATGTAAGGAAAAGTGAAATTATTAAATAAACTGAAACAATGATGGCATTCACCAAAGAAACAATTTTATAAGTAAAATGTTTACACATATTTAAAATTATTTTAACTAATAATTATTAAAAATCTCTCTCATCAGAGTTATTCATTAAAGTTTCATTGCTTGAGAAAATTCCCATGAGGCCAATTATCTTGAAATTAATGGCCTAGTATGTATTTGTTAAATCATAGAAGAGTAGATCAGGAATAATGAATATTAGCAAATTATTATAAAAATTAAGTAAAAGAATCAGTTGTTATTGCTGAGCAGCATTTCTATATATTTTTTTAATTAGTGAACTTGTGAGTTTACAAAACATAATATGTAGAATTCCCATACATCCTCCCTCCACCAATACCTTACAATGTTGTGAAATTTTTATCACAGTGTATGAAAGATCAAACTCAGTTTCTTATCACAAGTTATTGTCCATAGTGTACACTTGGTATAGTTTTTACATTCACCACTATAACACTCTGAATAAGTATTGTACATTTGTTTTAGTTCATGAGAGACAATGCTCAAATTTGTGTTGTTAACCACAGTCCATCTTCTACCACATGGTTCACTGTGTTATATAATCCCATGCTTTGTACATTCTATCCAAAGTATACACTGAGTGGCTGTCACTTTAACCACAGAGTTATGTAGTCTTTGCCTCAGTAAAACTTTGAAACATTTTTGTCTATTATTGTTTTTTAATTGCTCTTGTGAGGAAGTTCTGCCTAACAAATTCATCTTTTGAAAATAAAATGCAAATTTTTTATTGCAAAAAAAAATTAGGCGGATATTTAGACACAGAATTTCATACCATAAAGCTCAATGAAATTTGAATTGTAAGTTAAATATAATAGGAAAAAAAATAACTACTGCCAAGAAAATATAGTATTTTAAAACAAATAAGTGGATTGATGAGATTTACATATAATATTTATAAAATTCAAAAGTGAAAGTAGCATAAATTCAGATATTAAACAGATGATAATATTAAATTATGAAAGGAAATAAATTGATTATTCAAAATAAGTGAAAATCAGTAAAATGTATATGCAAATTTGAAGACCTGAAATAATACATAGCGGGAAGTCATTATGAAAGAGTCTCAACAAAGAAAGTTACCAGGCATACACATGATTTCATTTAAATTACTATATATTTTTTACAATTCTACCAAGATTTGTTTTTAACATATAAAATTAATTTTAAAAATTATCAGGGTAAAACTCTTTATCTTAAATTATGTTTTGAAGTGAATTTCATGCAAATAGTCTAAAAAAAACAAGCATATTATACAAGTAAATCTATTTTGCTATGTCTTAACTGACCACAATTCATAAATTTAATCAGGAAATACATATCAAGAACAAATAATGGAATCCTTGGGCACATTATTTATATTTCTGCAAATTTATCAGAAAAAAATTCCAAACATATAAACAAATACATCTGAATTATATATATATATATGTATATGTGTGTGTATATATATATATATGTATTATATATAAAAATTGGAAAGGATATAAAATGAATAACTATTAACTGAAACGTAGATTGCCATGTATTTAATAGTATAAATTACTGTAATTAATTAGGTAAACATTATTGAATAGTATAATATGATTTTGTAACAATTCATTAAATAACCTAATACCACTTCCAATATCAAGTGTTCAGAATAGAAGTACAATTTATTTTTATGGACACCATTAAAATAATATTATCAGAATCAAATGCAACTTTAGTAATTGCAAAATTTAAGTATCAGCAATTAATTACTGATGTTTATTTGAATGATTTTACAATATTATAATAATGTTATTCAGGGAGAATAAGTATAAATTTCAGCATGGAGTCAGTATTTCTGAGGAGGAGTATATTTCTTCTTGTCTAATAGTAAAACATATTTGTGCTCCCTGTTGTTTGCCAGCAACTATAAGTATTGTGTTTCTTCTGACATAGATAATTCTGCCTAATATTCTGTAAATCTCAAATGAGGTTGAGCAGGAAGGGGTGACCTGATTAATTATAATTTTATTAAAAGCAGGTTGAAGAAATTTGTCTATGAGTTGTCTTCAGAAAAGTAGTAGTTTGGTTGTTGTATCCTACCTCTTTTTTAATATCACTGCACAGTATATGAAGTCCATCTTTGAGTATCTCATTCTCAGTAAATATCAATATGTTATGGAGTTTTAACTTGCCAGAAATTTTCTGAGAGCTTTAGCCTAATCTTTGTTTTGAAGACTGTAGATGATGGGATTGGCCATGGGAATGAGGATAGTGTAAAAGACAGATACTACTTTATCTTGCTCAGCTGTCTGATAGGCTTGTGCTATAAAGTACATGATGATGGCTGTTCCATAGAAGAGAGACACTGCAATCATATGGGAGGAGCATGTTGCCAAAGCCTTTCTTATCCCCAAATTTGAACTTAATCTCAAAACCATAGAGGTTATTTGCCCATAAGAGGCCATAATGGCAGATAATTGAATGAGGAGGAACAAGAAACCACTAAAACAATTGCATTTTCATAAAGAGGTGTATCAGCACAGACAAGTTTCAGGAGACCTGGGATCTCACAAAAGAAATGTTGGATATTTCTGGAGATGCAGTAAGGAAGATTAAGAGTATATGTGACATGGAACAAAGCATTGAGTAGAGCACCCAGCCAGGTGCCATCCACCATGAAGACACAGATTGTAGAGCACATTAGAACTGAATTTTGGAGATGGTGGCATATGGCAAAATAGTGGTCATAAGCCATAACTGCCAAGAAAACACACTGTGCTGAAAAAATGGTCATGAATAGAAAGAGCTGAATTCCACAGTTAATAAATGAAACGGTATTTTTGCCAGAAAGGCAATCATTAGCTAATTCAGGGACAATAGTGGAACTATTCAAGTGGTCCATAATGGGAAGCTGACAGAGCAGGAAGTACATAGGAGTATGGATTTGAGAGCCCATCCAAATGAGAATAATCATCATAATATTGTCAGCAATGGCCACAAGAAACACCATGAAGATGAGAGAGAAGATGAGATTCAAGGCTTGAATGTGTTGAAATACCCCTAGGAGAACAAAGTGAGTCCAGTGGTCTGATTTCTCCATTTGCCCATTCTCTCCTTCCCAATTCATTATCCTAGAGAGACCAGATAAAAATCTTTAATCCCACCACAATTTGGTTGCATCCTTATTTTATAATGTGCCAACTTCATTCTTTTCCTTAGTTGTACAATGATATATATTAATCTCTACAGCACAATTATTATTTTTACTGTTGCTATGTCACTTCATACTGATTTAAAATACATTTACCAAAAATTGCCTAGACACTACCCTTTCTGTAATTTAAGGAAATATATTAAGACACCTTGAAATTTGGATAAGATTAGTAGGTAAAGTTTTTTTTTTTAAAAAACATTCAAACACATAATCGTTCCGTGTACCTATCCAAATCTACTTCTCTATCATCTCTATTAATTTACCTACTATATCTTTATCTATGTCTATGTCCATTTCTATGTCTATATCTATGTCTGTCTTTGTCTGATCCTATGTCTATATCTATGTCTACACTTGCGTCCATATTTATTTCTATTAATATTTCTATTTTTATTTCTGCTTCTGTTTCTGTTTTTGTTTGTTTCTATTTTTATTTTATATTTAGAACAGGCAACTCATATATTTAAAGGCATTCTTTGTTTTGCTAATTCCTGATTTGCAAGTGCTAGAGATTGTGTAAATGACATAGCAGTTATAAATAATCTTCTATATGCCTTTATGATATTAGGTGTTTTTCATGTGCTATTTTACCTTTATAACTTATCTTCAAGGAATTACTTTCTTTCTTTTCAAAAAGCAAGTTTTATTTTCAGAGAGATCAAGTAATTTTGCATACTTTAATAGCATTTAAATAGCCAGCACCATAGTCACATCAAAATTAACTCCAAGTTCCCTGTTTCTTTGCATCAACATGTTACCTCATTACCTCTCTTAAAAAGAAATCATGTTTAAGAGCTCTTATTTTGAAATTCATATGGATATGTTTGTCTTTATATTTTTGTAATTTCATAGCTGAGAACATAACACCATCCAAAGACCAGAAGAACCCCAGTATTAGCCCAAATGCCTACTGATGAGATTCAGTAATTTGACTTTAAAAACTCAAAAGATTGTTGATGATAGGACAAACTAAAACCAACAGAAATAGACCAAAAAGCTAAAATGCTATTACTGAAATAATTTGGCCAGAGGAATTATTCCTCATCTCTGTGTTATCTCTGTGTTGAGCTCTGTGTTGAACCCATCTCTGTGTTGAGCTCTGTGTTAAAGGAAACAAAAAGTGCCTAGTCTAAACTTGGCAATAACCTTGTCTAAAGGGGGTAAATAGAGAGAACCTCTGTTGACTCATATTACTTTTGTGGAAATGAAATTAAAGTGACTAGATAGGCTAACTTTGTTACTGTTCAGGCATTACATTTCTCAATATATTCTTCAAAATTTAGGTCATATAAAATATACTTATAACACCAAAATGTAAATTTCACTGAACAATGGAGACAACTAGTATGTTTCCTGGAAAAGTGTAGTCTGAATTACTAATTGCCACTGTATAGTGACTTTATTCTTAGGGTTGGAAACATGCAAAATTGACTTTGATGCACTAGCTGGTATGACATTTTGGTTAGAAAAATATTGCATTGCACTGCTTATTTTTATTTTAAGGGATAGCATCTTATCCTATCTATCTATTAGTTACTAATTCTCTCATAAATAATGAGATAAATACAAAATAACTGAAGAGCAGAAAGTAGCTTAAAACCTTGTGAACTTTTTAATTTGACTTAAACTCAGGAAAATTCTTACTGCTAAACATATATGGGTTCTGAATTGTATTTCAAATTTTGATTTCATAAATTCAGTTTAAAGGATGCCAAAAGGATGCTTTTTTACCATCAGTGTTTGTGAATTGCATGACTTTGGTTTTAAAATAATGGAGGGAGAGAACAAAAACTGCTCAAAAAGAAAATCAGAAGAGCAGACTCACAAAAAGTTGGATTCCTGAGAGGGAATTAATTTCAGGTCTCTAAATATAATTTGTTAATGAATATTTGAACACAGAAAAATAAGGGAGTCCATCATTATAAATCAGTGGCACATATATTAACGTTAGAAGTGCAGATATAAACCAGGGAAAATATAAATAATGTAAGATAGTTAATTATTAAAAGTCTTTCATTATATCCTTAATCAACTGTTACTTTGGTGTTCTCCCTCCCTCAAAATAGTTATCAGTACCATAAAGAGCCTTTTGTCAGCCCATAAGAATTTTGGAATTTGGATTACTTCTAATTGCCTATTCTTTCTTTCACAGCAAATAACTTAATTATGAATATCTAAATTGGCAAGCTTGTAGGAAATGAAAATTTTGTTCTTGTCATTGCACATGAAAATGCAAATCCAATGTTAAGGATGTAGATGTAACAACATACTCTGGTTTCTAATTTTAATACAAAATGTAACCTTACCTTGTTCAAGTGATTTTCACAAATGATGTTTAAACATTGCTCCATAAATTGGTGATAAGAATATTTGCCCCATAAATATATTAATATGTATTTTCACTTTTTAATAATTTAAAACAAGAAGAGTCAATTCATTTACTTGAAATAACTAGTAGGATATTAGAATATTAAGGACTTAAAGGCCATGCAATCTTTATGTGAAATAGTTAACTCATATATTTTAAGTTTTATGCATGATAAATATAAAAATTCTCCATTCGATTGTCTTTATATTGAGACACTCCTGGGGCTGAATTATTTATTTATTTCATATATGTGTTTTCACAAGTAAACATATCAAATTGATATGTAATATTTAATTTAAAAAAATAAAGTTCTTGCATTTAAAGCTTTTAGGATTTTTTTCTAATTTTCATCAATAGAGGGAAATTAATAAATAAATAATAAATATCTTCCACTTCTGCTTTTACAAGGTATTCAATGATGATGTATTTATATATTTTTTGTAATTATATAGTTTGAGACAATGTTTCATCTATTGTTATTGAAAAACCTCTTAAGGATGCATGGTATCAAACACAAGTGTTAAACAGTAAAACTTGTATTTAAGAGCTGTTCACTTATATTTATACTGACTCAGAGATTAGAATTTATTATTATCTAACATTACTTAGCTGTGTTGCAAAAGTGAAGTTTAAAATGTTGAATGAACTAACTACTCGCATAAGAATAACATTATCAATTGCCGAATAGTCAATTGATTTTGAAGGGATTAAAACTAAATTCAATTTTCTTTTCAGAAATAATAGATAAAGACAAACTTACTTTATGTATTTTTCTCAAGATAGAACCAGAAATCTATTTATGTAAAAGGAAGAGTAGCACAAAAAAGTATCCAGAGAAATTCATCCTTCTTTGTTGTCAGGGCCATGCATTACTTTTGAACAAATTGAAATACTTTACTACTCTTATATGGGCCAATTTAATATTTTACCTCATCAGTACTCAGAGAAAATTTCCCTTTTCTGCAATTCTGTTCCCTTGGGAAGACCAAGCACAATTATCCCATTGTCCTTCAAGTGGACAAATTAAAGAAGTCTATTCTCTTGGAAACAAGCACAGAAAAATATCAATCAGTTCCATTCGCATTCATATGTTTTCCCTAGCTAACTCCATCAGAGAAATGGAAAATTGCAGTGGTGAAATACCAATATGGAATTCAACAGCAGCTACTTGGATACAGAGTGAATAGTTTCTTTCCTGGATTCGCCATTTATTTGTGACTTTAGATATGTTAATTAACTTTTCTTCCCTTTGCATTTCCATCTACAATATGATTATGATAAGAGCATGTAAGTTATAAGGTTTTTTGGATATAAATAAATTTATTAATGTAAATCTCCTTAAACATTGCCAGGTGTTGGGAGATGTGACGGCTTAACAATAAAATGATTAGGTTTTGTTTTAAATTTTTATGAATTGGTAAAATTAGAAGGGTGAATTGTTCCATAATGTATGATATTTTTCCTGAAAGTTTATTTATATAGATAAATATTTAATTTGAATAATGAGAAAGATATTTCATTTATTGAAATATGTGTGATAGAAAAATTTAGTGATTCTCTGACCTCTCACTTAAAAATAACAAATAAATACATGCATACACATTTTATATTTGTGTATATGTATGTAAATACACACACACACACACACACAAGCTCACAGAACATGATTTTTAAAGACACATTTCCTTAGTCTATTTAATTGTGAAGTATTCACCAGAACGTCTATTTGATTGTAAATTTAAATAATTGTTAAGATTTCATTAAAATTCTCTGAACATTCAAATCACCACATAATTACTAAATATTATTCTATATATGTGGGGAGGGAGAGATGTAAAATAATCTGAAGGCATGAGCTTCAGTTCAAATGAAATCTCAGGCTGTATGTAGAATATTGGGTAGGTTTGTGTGTTTGGAGCAGATGTTAAGGTCCTTGTGAGAAAATGATATTAAATTATTTAACTTTCATTGACTGCTTCTCATGTGTCAAGCAGAATTATAATTGCTTTATTTATAAGTTAAATCCTCAGACCTCCCATTCCCCCTCCTAGGAAGATATTATGAATGATACTTGCATTTCAAATATGGAAGGTCCCTAATACCACCCAGAGTGCAAAGAGTGGAATCAAATGTTGATCATAGATATCCACTACAATGCCTGTGTTACCAAGTAAAGGGCTTTTTGCCCCATGAGCACAGAAGACAATACTATGACTCCAGAATTTTGAGAATAGAAAGAGCTTTATTGCAAGGTCAATTAGCAAGGAGACAGGAGGCAAGGTCAAATCTGTCTCCCTGACACATGCTCAAGGTTTTTTAAAGTGATTTGAATGGGTAAGGAAAGGTTTCCAGCACATTCATGATGGCAAACAGCATACACAGTAGTTTTTCATGTTTTGTCACACTTTACATGTCAATGAAATGGCAGTATTAATATGTTTTATGGGAGTGGTTTTCCAAGGACTAGTTACTTATGTTTAAAATTTGCTCAGAGTGCAGATATGTTAAGCTAGGTTTTTCCATGGACTTGTCTGGCCAGTTCCTAGCTGTCTTAGGCCATTTATAACTATGCTTCTTTGCTTGAAGAAAGTTAAAAGTATAAAAAAGAAATAAACAAAAAGAGGGAAAATGCAATAACATCCCTCAGTTTCACCTGTGTTCTTCTATGCCATGTTTTAATGTCACATCACATTTAATACATTACCAAAGGTTTGCGTTTACTGTTTAGTATTCTGCTAAGAGCATTTTAAAAGATAGCGTTAAAATGTAAATACAATAAGAATTAGCAATTGGACATTTATTGTTGTAATGTATTTGGATTGTATGCAATTATTAAATATGATTTTGGGACATCAATTTCAACTACAAAATTACCATGACAGAGATTTAAAATTTTAGTTTGGGGCATATTGTTTTGTTCACAAGTATTTTTGTTACCAGGATTAATTACCTCAAAATGAGGTGTCACCTGTATTGAGCAAAATATCATTCATAACGGAAACACATTTTTCATACTTATTGTACCCTATTCCCTTTGAATTCAAATTACAGTCTATTGAATAAACAGAAGAAATATATTTAGTTATTTTAATGAAAATGCATCTTTACAAAGGCTATTTCTCCTAAAATATATTGATTCCTCTAAATATTTCTATATGTGCAATAAGACTAATCCTCTGTGCATATTTCTAGGTACTATAAGACTGAAATATACTCAATTCATTTCATTAGGCCAAGAATACTTTGATATATAAATTAAAATCTACATTGCAAGAATGAAAAATATAAATAATATCTCATGAATTTAGACACAAAAACTCAGCTCAAAATATTGTAAATTGAAACCAGAGATATATAATTAGGCAAATCATAAATTGGTATATCCAGGAGTGCAAATTTGTCTAAATATTAAAATAAATGTGATCCTTTTGGAAATATCTTAAATGCCATGGTCAGTAGCAATGCTTCAATATTTGTACATTAATTGTAACAAATGTACCATCTGCATGTAAAACATTATTAATAAGTGAGGGGAAAAAAGGGGGAGGGTGTTGTGTACATGAGAATCACCTGTATTCTCTATGTGACTTTTCTGTATCCTAAAGCTTCTTTGAAGATAAATGAAAAAAATAAGACACTGGAGAAATTTATGGAAGAAAGTATTGTACATACAAGACAGCAGGTCTTACAGTGATGAAAGTCATAATGTCTAAGAATTTATTTTTATTATTTAAATTTTTTTGAAAAATTGCATTTTATTTCTTATTTTAAAAATAATCATTATTATTTCATTTCCTTATTAATTTTATTTCACTATTTTATTGGCTTCAGTTTTTAAGAAGTTTTGGATGATTGAAGAGTTACAACTGTGACAGGAGAGGATCATTGGTGTGGGATGTCAGTGAAGGGGGATATATGGGAGGAAGCTCACTTGGATATATATGACATATAAATGTGTTCAAATGTTCATGGGGCATCATAACAGTGGGTGAAGATTCACACATTAACCAAAGGAATATCAAATTCCATTCTTGGGGAGGTCTGCCACATTCTCTAATGGATCAGCAAGAATCCCCTGAGTACAGGGGCAAAAGCTAGTGAAGGAGGATGGTCAATTGATGGGCCCTTGATATTGATGATGGTGAATATGAACTCTTACTCTTGAAATTGACACTTAGCCTAGTATTACAGGTTGCCTAAGAGTTGCCTCCTTGGAGCCTCCCCATTGCTCAGTTGTGGACTCTTTCTAAGCCAAACAGCATATAAATGCATTACCTTCCCCCCAACATGGGACATGACTCCCAGAGATTAGCCTCCCTGGCATCATGGGATTATTACCAAGCACAAATTAGCAATGCAACTGGAAAAAGACCTTGACCAAAAAGGGGAAAAGGTAAAGACAAATGAGTTTATATGCCTAAGAGACTTCAAAGTGTTTTGGGATGTCATTCCAGAGTTTATGCTTATGCACATCTCAGCAGGATCTCATTGACTGCCAAAGTAGACACTACCCCAAGTAGTATGGCTCCTGAAGGCTCTGTAGACATCCAGACACAATAGCCAGGGTAGATAGATCAGGAGTTTGATGCTTTGTCAGTGTGGTCTACTTTAGAATTTATGCTCCCCAGGGTGACAGAGTTGGACTCAGTTGTGTTTTCCCTGCACATGGCTGTTATGTCCTTCTATTTGAACCTATAATTAGTCCTACGGTTGATATGTGTATGTCCAGTAGACTTAAATCTTTGGGCTGTCCATGTGCCAGTTGGGCCCTTAATCTCAACAGACTTGCAACACCTACTCTCCAGTTCATTGGTCTCATCCAGGACAACTAACCAGCAGGTGATGATCAAAAACTACCATACCAAGGACCCAAAGGACCTACAACTACAAGAAAGAGAGTCTCATCCAGTGGCCCCATGGATTTGCAGTTCCTTCTCAATTAGAGTTGGAGTGGACATCACCATCTGAGAAACCTTCAGGATAGGGGTAAGAAATATGAACTACAGTAGACACACTATTGTCCTATTATAGACTTATTCTACTCATTCTACTACATTCTCTAATGGGACAGCAAGTACAAACCACAGGTGCAGTGCCTAATGTAGGAAGATGGGCCATTGCACCAGGTCCTTGATATTGATGATTGTACTTCTGAACTTTCATTTTCAAATTGAAGCTTAGTCTAATATTATATGTTACCTAAGAGTTACATTCTGAGGGAATTGTTGTTGCTCAAATGTGCCCTCTCTCTAAGCTATCCTCAGCATATAAATGCACTACCTTCCCCCAGCATTGTACATGACTCCTAGGTATAAGCTGCCCTGGCACTGAGGAATTACTTCTAAGGCCAACTAGCAATTCATCTGGAAAAAGACCTTGACCATAAGGGGAAAGTAGTTACTAGAAATGAGTTTTTATGGATAAGAGATTTTAAAGTGAATCAGGAGGTCAATATAGTGGTTACACTAATGCACATCTCAGCAGGATCTCATTGACTGCCTCAGTAAATTGTACCTCAAATACCAGGGCTCCTGATGGATCTAGAGACATCCAGACACTACAGGCAGTGCAGACAGCTCAGGAGTTTGGCACTCTGCCAGTGGGCCTTCCCTTGGAATTTATACTCCCAGAGTTTGACAGCGTTGGACTCTTGCTTATTGTGTAGGCCACCACCAAATGAGATAACATATTTTAGCAATGGAAGAAATTATATAATTGATGTGGAGGGAGTAACCACTGGAGGTTCTGAGGGCAGGGAGAGGGGAAAATGGGCATAATTTTGGTACAATTTTGGAACTTGAGAATTGTCCTAAATGACATTGCAGTGACAGATACAGGCCATTATATATCTTGTCATAAACTACAGAATTGCCTAGGAGAGAGTGTAAACTGCAATGTAAACCTTAATTCATACTTAGTGGCAATGTTCCAAAATGCGTTCATCAATTGCAATGAATGAACCTCATTAATGAAGGATGTTGATAATGTGGGAAAATAAGGGATGTGTGGAGAGTGGGGTGTATAGGAATCTCCTTTAATTTTTATGTGATATTTGGGTAATCTAAGTATCTTTAAAAGAATAAAGGAAAAATAAATTTAAAAAATTTTCTTTGTATTTTACATGTTATTTTTCATTTTCTTTTTAGATTTATTTGGATAGTTTCTTGGCTTCATTTTGGAGAGGTGTTGGATACCAGAAGGGTCACAACTGTGGCAGGGGAGGATCATTGGTTTGGGGTGTCTGTGATGGGGGAGTGCATGCAAGGGGGTTCTTCAGGGTCATGCCTCTAAGGAATATAATGTGCTCAAGTGTCCATGGGGCATTGTCATGGTGGGTGGAGAACCACAGAATAATCAAAAGAATATAGATTTCTCATCTTGGGGATTGACACACAGGTACCCAACAGTCCAACTTGTGCAGTCCAAATTGCAGTTGCCCAAAGAGGCTGAGGAAACACCAGTCCTCTTTGTTCTAAAGGGGGATAGAGACAAAACTCCAGGTGCTCAACCATCCAGTCCATGTGGGCTGAAAGATCTGAAGTACTCAAAGAGTCTTAGAAAAGACAGTTCCCCTCCTATCCTATTGGGATATAGGGATGAAGCACCAGGTGTCTGACTATCCAGTCAGTGCTCACTGAAAACACCTTCAGTTGCCTGGAGAGGCTGTTGCAGGTCACCATGCTTCCTTCTTGCCAGAGATGGGGCTGGAGCCTAGGCTAGAGCTGCCATCTGATCTGAGTGGAAAGAAGCCAGTGGATACCATCATTGTGATTTTCAGTCACCCCACCTCCCCTCATGTGGAAGGCAGAGTTAAATGGCAGATACTGCCTCTTTCAAAACTTGGACAGGTTCAAATTTTAGCTGTTCTTAGGATTATACTTTGGCCAACCAAATTTACTACTCTTAAAGTCAGTGTTCAACCATCTCTTCCTCCCCAAATTTTGGGAAATAGAGCTACCAAATTCATCCACAGAATAGCTCCTGAGGAAGCTTGTGAGCCAGTACAGGATGGGCTCTGGCCTCCATGGGGTGGAGAGATCTACTCATGAATTTTCATTGCAATGGGCAGTCTCTTTTTTCCATTAATTCAAGATTGTTGCAGTATACTCTTCTGGTCTCCTGGGGCCCCCAAACAGGTGCTTTATATAGATCTTTGGGATTACTAACTGCCCTGTATGATGAGCTAAATGTTGGAGCTCTTTTCTCTGCCACAATTTTGCCCCTCTCCTCCACTGAATCTTGATGATCTGTTTTATATTTCTCTTTTATGTAAACTTCAAAGAAGCCTGTGTATCCATCTTAGTTATTCCCATGGTTAGCATTTTCCAGGAACTTATGGGTAATTGATAAATTAGTATAAATTAATTAATTAATACCATTATAACTTAGTAAATCAGTTTCCTCTGCAAATTAAATTACAATTCAAAATTTAATATTGATTAAAGTTATGGGAAGTCAAACACTAAATCTCTGCTTTGGGTTATTTTTATATGAGTACAATATTTTTATTGCCCTTGTGTATCAGTTTTCTATATTATTAAAACTGAAATGGCCCTATATTTGAAACAACCAGCTATCACTGAGGTCTAAATGTATCTTAAGGAAAATCAACTGCCTCATAGATTCAGCTAAATATCATCCCCCATAACATGTTTATTGTAATTTGCAACTTCATAATTTCCACTAGAGTTACATTTTTTACTTTAAAGAAAATAAAATTATATTTGGTTAATTGATATTTAATATATGGATGTATAGGTATATGGATTACATTAGTGCAATATCTGCATCTTCAAAAGGGCTAGGTTTAGGGGAAGAAATTCTTAGATATGACATTACAAAAGCAATAAAAAAATAAACAGCAGATTTATTGAACTTCATCAAAATTAAAAATCTTCATCAAAGAATATTGTCAAGAACATAAATGATAACCAGTAGGAAGTAATTATAAGCCTTAAAACAGCTGAAAATCCAGAATATATAAACATTATTGCAATGTTACAACAGAAAGAAAACAACATAAATGCAAATTGGGCAAACAAAATTGGAAACTGGGACAAAAGTTGGAAACAACTCAAGTGTTCTCAGTCAAATGAAATAGGTAAACAAAATGGATTACATAGACAAAATGTAACATCATTTGGCAATAAGAATGAAAGCCTGAGAGATGCTGCAACTTGGAATAACATTGGAAACATTGTAGTCACTTAAATAAACAAGACAAAGAAGGATAAAGTTTTTATGTTGCCAATATGACATGTAAAAATAGCACATCCACAGATATAGGAAGTAAGTTAGAGGTACCATGGTATGAGAACTAAGGAGGAGAAGGTATGTAAATTATTGGATAGAGTATGAATAAACAAAATTTCAGAAAACTGGCTTCAATGTTAGTAGGCACTGCTCAGCTATTTCAAAAAAATGCAGGGAATGGGCAAAATCCTACCTGAGTGAATTGTTTTGGAAATCCACAGAGCAGGAGGCTACAGGGCATCATTCTGGAAGGAGCTTGACAAAGAGATTAAGAGCACAAGGGAACACCTTGAGTTGCTTCTTTCTGTGGCTGGAAACAGTGGGCAGGTAAACTCCACACTCAAGGCAAAAAGCCTCCATGGTCCCTCTGGCTCTCACCAGCCAGCTGAGTGAGAGGGAGCATTCCCTGGGAGGAAGAGTGAACTGGCAAAGGGTGGAGAGTGGTTTCCTTTCTGTCAGTTTGGCTACCTGAGCCCCCTTTGAGTCCTGGGGAGGATATCAGCCAGCACTGTGTTGGCGCAGGGAGAGAGTGGTGGGGGAAATCTGCTCAGGCAGCTTGTCACACCCAGCCACCCTGGGAGAAATGGAATGTGGTCAGGGAGGGGGCAGAGCAGGGACCTAACTAGCCCAACCCATGAAAACTCTAAGAAGTCCAATTTGCCTAAGGGAAATGTGGGCAGGAAGAGCCTGATAAGCTTTCAAAAAACTATCTAGTATATAGAGCTGCTGTAGTTCAGTAAAGTATTTCCCACCTCACTGGTTTGAGTCCCACTACCACCTAAGAGAAGGAATCCAGGGAAACATAAGACACACAGCACATTATATTTGGGAACTCATAGACTGAGTTGTTGTTGCTTCATTTTATGGTTTTTTGGATTTTTCTTTCTTTTTATGGTATTTCATTCTATAACACTAAATACATCTTCTGCAGAGGGCAACCTGCAGGGTGATTAATTGATGAGCTTCAGCACCTTGAGAAAATCTCTAGGGGCCTAAGAGGGAAGGCTGTTTTTCCTGGGTTGTTTCTTTGGTGATGTTTTGTTTCTTGTTTGTTTTTGCTCTTTTTTGTATCCTTTTTCTCTTTTACTTATATTTCCAACCTACTCTATTTCTCTTCTTCCCTTCATTTTTCTCTCTTCTAACTTCAGTTGCTTTTCTTCCATTACACTACTTCTTGCTTGGTCTTCTTTTTTTCTTTCTTTTTCTCTCTCTCTTTAATTTTTTCCTTTCTTTCTTTCTATTCTCTTCTCATCTGCCAATTCTATTTTTTCTCTTCATTTTGTTTCTTGTTTTATTTTCTTCTACTCATCTATCCAGGCTTTTAATTCATTCTATTTTTTTTTCTCTCTACTTTGTTTCTTATTTTATTATTTTCTTTTACCCCATATTTTATTCTTACTCCATTGATTTTTTATGATTTTTTACTCTTATTGCTTAGATTCCTAGCTCTTCAACTGTTCCTTTTCTACCTTTTGGTATTATTATTACTATTATTCTTTATCTCTTATTATTTCTTTCCTTTTCTCTGGTCCTAATATTTTTTTCAAGGAAACAAATACAACTGAAAGAATATTGAATAAGAGGAACCAAGTATGAAAAATTAAACTTACCACACAAAAAGAAGCAACAAAGTAAAAATCTAGAGTAGATGGAGAAGATAACCAACCAAATAAGCCCATCAAGATAATCAGATTCGTAGACACCAACAAATAATTACAAGTCTTACTAACAAACAGGAAGACATGGCCCAGTCTAATGAGCAAACTTAGAAACAGGAGGAGATAGAATGTAGAACTAATCAAGGATACACAAACAAATATCATGCATCAAATAAATAAAGTGAAGAAAAAGATAAATGATATTAAGAAAACACTGATTCATCTCTTCTCATCCTCCTCCTCCAGTCTTCACCAGGATTCGATCCCAAAGATCTCTGGTGTAGGAGAGAGGTGTTATAAGGACAAATACTGTATGACTGCATTACTATGAACTAAATATATTGTGTAACATATTGTTTGATCCACAAAAAAATTTACTTTTTAGTTTTTAATTGTTTATATTTTTGATTATTAAATGTACAAATAAAGTTAAGAGAAAAAAAAAGAAAAAAAAAGGAAACACTGAGGGAACATACTGAAGTAATTGTAAACGTACTTAAAAAGATAATAGACCTGTTGGTTATGAATGGCACAATGCAACAATAAAAAAATACACTGCAAACACATAACAGAAGATTTAAACAGGCAGAGAAAGAATCAGCAATGTGGAAGACAATACAGTTAAAATCAGATAGATAGTAGAACAGATGAATAAAAAGATAGAAAAAATCCATCAGGGACTTAGAGAATTGAATGACAACATGAACCACACAAACATATGCATTATAGACATCCCGAAGGAGAAGAGAAGGGAAAGGGGATAGAAGCAGTATTAGAGCAAATATCTGAATATTTCAAACTCTAATGAGCAACATGGATGTACATGTCCAAGAAGTAAATCACATCCCAAACAGTATAAATCCAAAACAGTCTTACCCCAAGATATATACTTGTCAAATTGTCCATTGCACAAGGCAAAGAGAGATAGCTGAAAACAACAAGAGAAAAGAGATCCACCACATACAAGGGAAGCTCTTTAGATTAAGGGCTGATTTTTCCTCTGAAACCATGGAGGAAAGAAGGCAATGGTATAACATAGTTAAGGTGATAAAAGAAAAAAAAAAATCCAGCCAAAAATTCTCTATCCAGCAAAGCTGGCAATTAAAAATGAGGGGGAGTTCCAAATATTCTCAGATAAACAGAAATTAAGAGAGTTTCTGAATAAGAAACCGGCTCTTCAATAAATACTAAAAAGATAAAAAGAGAAATAAAAGCAACATATGGTATACATGAATCTAAAGAAACTATGCATAATGTAAGTAATTCTTGACAATAATAAAATTGAATGTTAATGGAATAAATTTTCCAATCAAGAGACACAGATTTGAAGAATGGATAAGGAAATATGATCTATCTATATGCTGTCTACAAGAAACTCACCTTAGACACAGGGATGCAAGCTAGCTGCATGTTTGGAAAACAATTTTACATGCAAACAATAATCAGAAAATGACAAAAGCAGCTATACTAATATCAGACAAAATAGACTTTAAAAGAAAAACAATTGTTAGAGACAAAGAAAGACACCATATACTTAAAGGAGTAATCTATCAAGAAGACAGAACAGTCAAACATTTATTCACCTAACCAGGGCACTTCAAAATACATGAGGCAAACATTGGAAAAACAAAGTGGAGAAATAGATGCCTCTCCAACTATAGTAGGGGACTTTTATACACCATTATCACCATTAGTCAGAAAATCTCAAAAAGGGTCAAAAAAGACCAGAGACCAGGAATAAAATGTTAGAGGATTTAGATTTAATAGACATATAAAGAACATTACACCCAAATACAGCAGGATTTACATTCCTCTTGAGTGCACATGGCTCATTCTCTAGGATAGACCACATGCTAGGCCACAGAACAACTCTCAGTGAATTCAGAAAGATTGAAATTATACAAAGTAATTTCTCTGACCACAGTGAAATGAAGCTTGAAATCAGTAAGGGCAGAAAAGCTTATTAGGTAGAAAGATATGGAACATAAACAACACACTCTTAGACAATCAGTACATCAAGGAGGAAATTGCAAATTAATCAGTAACAACTTTGAAACAAATGAAAATGACAACCCAATGTAACAAAAACAGTGGGATGAAACAAAATCAGTGCTGAGAGGGAAATTCATAGTGATAAATGCCTACATTAAAAAAGAAGAAAGAGCAAAAATCAAATACCTAACTACACACATGGAAAAAATAGAAAAAGAACAACAAAAGAACCCCCAATCAAGTAGAAAGAAGGAAATAAAAATTAGAACAGAGGTAAATGAAATTGAAAATAAGAAAGCACTTGAAAAAATAAACAAAACCAAAAGCTGGTGCTTTGAGATTAATAAAATGGACAAAGCATTTTAGAGTTACAAAGAAAAATAAGAGAAGATTTATATACATAAAACAAAAATAAGTAAGGGGATATAACCACTGACCCCACAGAAATAAAGAGTATCATAAGAGGATACTTTGAAAAATTGTATTCCAAAAAGATGGATAATTTAGAAGAAATACACAAATTCCTAGAAACACACAAGCAGCCTGCATTGACAAAAGAAGAAATTGATGAACTCAACAGACCAATCAAAAGCAATGAGATAGAATTTCAACAAAAACTTCCCAACTAAGAAGATCTCAGATGCAGAAGGCTTCACAGGTGAATTCTAAAAAACATTCTGGAAAGAACTAACACAAACCCGGCTTCAATGCTTCCAAAAACTAGAAGTGGAGGCAACATTGCTTAACTCATGTCAACATCACCCAAATAACAAAGATGAAGATGCCACAAGAAAGGAAAACTATAGACCAATCTCTCTAATGAAATTAGATGCTAAAATCCTCAACAAAATACTTGCTGATCGTATTCAACAACACATGAAAAGAATTTTACACCATGACAAAGCTGTTTTCATCCATTGTATGCAAGGATGGTTCAACATAAGAAAATCAATCAAAGTAATACACCAAATAAACAGAAGGAAAGAAAAAAAAAACACATGATCATCTCTACAGATGCAGAAAAAGCATTTGACAAAACACAGAATGCTTTCTGATAAGAACTATTCAAAATATTGGAATAGAAGGAACCTTCTGCAACATGATAATGTGTTTATATGAAAAACCCATCGCTAACATCATATTCAAGTGTGAAATCCTGAAAGCTTTCCTTCTAATATCTGGAACAAGACAAGGATGTCCACTGTCACTGCTCTTTTTTAAACATTGTTTTAGTAGTAATTGGTCATGCACTTATGGAAGAAAAAGATATAAAAAGGCATGCAAATGGAAAGGAAAAATCTAAAAAATTCACTATTTGCAGATGACTTGATCTTATAGATAGAAATCCCTGAGAATCAACAACAAAGCTTCTAGACCTTCTAAATGACTTCATTAAGGAGGCAGGTTATAAGATCAATTTGCAAAAATCAGTAGCATTTCTGTACAGCAATAATAAATAATCTTAGAAGGAAATCAGGAACAAAATCCTACTTACAATAGTAACTAAAGAACCACATTCCTAGGAATAAATTTAACAAAAGATGTAAATGACTTGCATGCAGAAAACTACACTACAGTGTTAAAGGAAATCAAAGAACACCCAATAAATGGAAGAATATTCCCTGTTCATGGATAGGAAGACTAAAATCATAAAGATGTCTATCCTACCCAGACAAATTTACAAACTTAATGCAATCTTAATAAAAATTACCACAGCATTTTTTTACTGAATTGAAAAAGCTAATTATGAAATTTATTTTGAAGGACAAGAGGCCTCAAAAGAAATGAAATTGGAGGACTCAAACTACCTGACTTTAAAACATCCTACAAAGCTACAGTGACCTAAATTGCATGGTATTGGCACAAGGATAGACATACTGACCGAAGGAATGAAATTGACACTTGTGATATAGATCTTCACATATACAGTCAACTGATATTGACAAGGTCACCAAGTCCATTCAACTGGGAGAAATTCACCTCTTTAAGAAATGGTGCTTGGAAACCAAGATAGTCATTCACAAAATAATGAGAGAGGAACACCATCTCACACTATGAACATTAACCTAAGATAGTTCACAGATCTCAATATAAGAGCCAAGACCATAAAGCTCCTGGAAGATATATAGGGAAGCATTTACAAGATCTTGTATTAGGTAATTGCTTCATGAAATTTACACCCAAAGCATGAGAAATCAAAGAAAAATTAATAAATGAGAACTCCACAAAACTAAAAAGTTGCACCTCAAAGAGTTTGGCAAGAAAGTGAAAAGTCAGCCTATTCAATGCAAGAAAATACTTGGGAACCATATATCTGATAAGGGTGTAATATCCAACATATATAAAGAAATCCTACATCTCAAAAATAAAGAGACAAACAACCCTTTTAAAAATGGGGTAATTATTTGGATAGACACTTCTACATAGAAGAAATATAAATGTCCAGAAAGCATATGAAAAGGTGCTCAACATCACTAGCTATTAGGGAAAGCCAAATCAAAGCTACAATGTGATATCATCTTACACACATTAGGCTGGCAGCTATTAAAATACAAAAGACTACAAGTGTTGGAGTGTATGTGGAGGAATAGGCACTCTTATCCACTACTGGTGGAAATGTAGACTGGTGCATCCTTTAGGGAGGACTGTATGGTAGTTCCTCAGAAAGCTAAATAAGACAACTGCCATATGATCCAGCAATTCCACACCTGGGTATATACAAAGAAGGATTTAAAGCAGGGCTACAAACATATATTCACTAATGTTTATAGCTGCATTATTCATTATTGCCAAAAGTTTTAAACAACCCAACTGTCCATTAACAGATGAATGGATAAACAAATTGTGGTATATACATACAATGGAATATTCAGCTGTAAGAAGGAATGTAGTATTAACACATGGGATAACATGGATGAACCTTGAAGACCTTATGTTGAGTGAAGCAAGCCAGGCCCTGAAGGACAAACATTACATTACTTCAGTGATATGAATTAAGCAAATTGAGCAGACTAACAGAACTAGAGTCTGAAATACATGTATATAGGAGACAGAAAGGGAGAAGAAGCTTGTGAGCCAATGCTTATATAGGGAAAATCCATGATAAAGTGGAAGGGTATAATTGTGCAGTGAATGGGCATGACAGTGGTGCAGTGATGTTATTGGGTTGGGCAGTGCTGATTTGTTAGTGGGTAGGGTTTGGAGGGTGAGATGACTGTCCATGGAAATGAGGAGAGGGTTGGGGAGATGACAGGTGAATTCTGGCCATTTTCGGGTATATGGTTGAAACTACAAAGTTGGGAATGTTCTTTTGGCAAATTTGACTGGGTAGGGATACTGGTTTAGGATTTTGGAGTGGGGGGCACATGGGAAAGAGTGCACCTGGGAAGGCTCATAGGATGTGTGTGAGTATTCATTTTGTCATAGTCTGTTGTATCAGTGGGTGACACCCACATAGTGAAAGGGAAGGTGTTAGACTCCCATTCTTTGGAGACCTGCTATGTTCACAGATAGAGGAATGGTGGTTTCTTGAGAGGTGAAGCAGTGCTTAATAGGGGAGACCAGGCCAGTATGCCAAGCCTTCAATGTTGTTGCTAGTAACTATCAATCTTGTTCTTCAAGGAGTGAAGACTGATGGTTGCTGTGGACCCCAAGGGGAGGGGTAGGGAGGACTAGAATAGATGGAACATGGGGAATTTTAGGGGTGATGGAATAGTTCTACATAATCTTGCAATGATGGGTATAGGCCATGGTAAATTTCATTAATATTTATAACAGTGTATGGTCCAAAATATAAACCATAATGTAAATCATTGATTATGGATAGTAGCATTGTTTCAATATTTGTACATTAATTTTAACAAATGTACTATCCACAAGTAAAATGCTATTAATAGGGGAAAGGGGAAAAGGGGGAAGGTGTTGGGTATATGGGAATTCCCTATATTTTGTACATAATTTTTCTGTAACCTAACATTTCTTTGAAGCCAAAATTAAAAAAATAAAACACTGGGGGAATAAATGGAAGAAAGTGTCACTGTACATGCAAGATAACAGATCTTACAGTGATGAAAGATATAACGTCAATTTTTTAATTTTATATTTTAATTTATTTATTATTCCATTTTTAAAATTTGTTTTCTATTTTATTTGATATTTTAAAAATTAACATTATTATTTCATTTTTTAATTAATTGTATTTGGTTCTTTTGTTGGCTTCATTTTTGAATTAGTTTTGGATCACAGAAGGGTAACAACTGTGGCATGGGAGGATCATTGGTGCAGGGTGTCAGTGGTAGGGGATGCATGGGAGGAGTTTCACCACAAGCATACGTATAAGTCATATACTTGTGTTCAAGTGTTCATGGGGCATGGTCACTGTGGATAGAGATTCACACAATAAATGAGATAATATTGAATTCCCATTCTAGGGAGCTCTGCCACATTCTCCAATGCGATAGCAAGTACCCCCTAACTATGGGGGCAGTGACTAGTGAATGAGGATGGACCATTGATGCACCCATGATATTGATGACTCTACTTATGAGCCTATACTTTTGAAACTAAAACTTAGCTTATATTATAGGGTGCTTAAGGGTTACCACCTGAGAGCCTCCTTGTTCAAATGTGGTCCCTCTTGAAGCTGAACTCAGCATATAAATGCATTACCTTTCCCTCTGACATGGGACACAACTCCTGGGGATGAGCCTTCCCTGACATCGATGGATTACTACCAAGGGCCACCTAACAATGCAACTGGAAAAAGACCATGACCAAAAGGGGGAAAAGACAAATGGAAATTAGTTTATATGGCTAAGAGATTTCAAAGTGAGTCAGGAGGTCATTTCAGAGGTTATATTTATGCACATCTCAGCAGGATCTCATTGACTGCCAGAGTAAATATTTCCTCAAATAACAAGGCTCCTGCAGGATCTGGAGACATCAAGACACTATAGTCAGGGCAGACAATACAGGAGTTTAACACCCTGCCAGGGAAACCTACTTTGCAATTAATTCTCCCCAGTTTGACAGAGTTGTACTGGTGTGGTTTCCCTACACATAGGTCTTCTGCCCCTCCTAATTGTGCCTATAGCTAGTACTAGAGTTAGTAGGTATATTTCCAGGAGTCTTAAATCTTTGTGCTGTCCATGTGACAGCTGCTCCCTGAATATCAACAGAGTTGTAATCCCTACTCTCCAGTCCACTGGACTCACCCAAGACATCTAACAAGAAGAAGATGATGGACAGTGAACATCCCAAGGAACAGAGAGAGTCTACAACTGCAAACAAGATAGTCCCATCCATCTGCTCCATGGGATCTAAACCCCCTCTCAATTAGAGGTTAAAAAATGGATTATCAAAACTTTGAGGCATGTCAATATTATTTCTTTTTTATGTGGTTTGATGGGTCTTGGGATGTTCTATTTTTATCAATTTGGAAAATTATATTTATATGAATAGTTTTGCTAAATAACAAGTCATGAAATATCTTAAACTTTCAAACTAAATACTGCTTTTTAAACCTAGGAGATAATAAATAAATTTATTTTGTATGAAAATGATTACAAAGTAGAAAAGTAATAAAATGTTTAACTTATCTAGTTAAGTCTGTCATATGTAATGCACAGAATAAATTAGAATATACAATTTGTGTAAAATAACAAAAGGTGTAAGTTTACAATATCTTGCCTTAGTTTACAATAGTAATCTGCTCTTTTATATTGTCCACTTACTCATTCAAACTCAGCATATTATTCATAGCTATTTAAATTATTGATTTGATAATACTAATATATCTGTCACATTGATAATGCTTCTGCTATTCACACTGTATCTGAAAACTGTGCTTTTTCTTTCTGAACATCATTTTTTTTTTGAATGCCAGACTTGATATACCTAATAAAAGACAATGAAGTAAATAGGCCACAAGTGTTGTCAGTTTCTTGGCTGCTATGACAAATACCACAGTCTCTTGCATTAACCACAGGGATTTCTTGGCTCAAGTTTTCAGAGGATAGAAAGCTTGGCTACTCTCATGTTTGATAGCAGTCCCTGGGTCCCTTGATTTCCCATCACATGTCAAAGCCCTTTCTTTTCTCTTCCAGTACTTATTCACTTCTGCCATTCTCTCCAAAGCGGGTTCTCTACATGAAGCTTCATTCCTGTATAGAATGGGACACAATTTAACTAAAAATAACAACTTGAAAAGTTCTATTTAAACACTCATAGTAATGTATTAACATTAAGAACATATTCTGATTTGTCTTCTTTCTGTTCCTAAGTTACATAATTCATACTTCCACTGCCCAAGCTCTGGACCCCAGAAAGACATTTTTCTAATCTATCATATCTCAAAATCATTAATTCATCCAAGAAAAAGCTATGAATCCAATGTCTAATCAAAATCACACTTGTGCCCCATCCTGGAAAGGAATTTGCCTCCATACAATGTACTGTTGTAATGTAAAAATCAAATTATTTCCCTCCAAAATACAATGATGATAGGCATAAGATAAGCATTCCTATTTCAGAAGTGAGAAATTGGGAGGAAAATGGGGGTTTAAATGTCACAGGTCCATTAGATTGCAAGGTCTAAGAAACTTTGAGTCAATAATTTCCTCATAATTCATAATTTTCCTCATAATTTTCTTCATGGAGAAGCACCCACATGTATTCTGAACACTGTGCAGTCTCCCAGACGATGTGAGTATAGGTCTCAATCTCTGAAATAATCAGAATCTTGGCCACACTCTGACTGAATGCAAGGGTATAGGGTCCATCATACTGGAGCTTTGGATTTGTGCTATTCTCCCTTTATATTGGGGTTAAACTGCCACCTACTCCAAGTTCCAGGTGAAATGACCTGTCCCCATGAAGCACAGGGGTTGACTGGTTGTTTCCACAAAAATAAGTTGGCATTCCCTCTTAGCAGGAGAGGTACTTTCTGGTCCAGTCCTCTTTTTCAATGTTTTTGTCCATTAAGCCCTTCTGCCTTCTATTTATCTGTTCTCTGTCCCTTTCAGTCCAGGTTGGTAGTATGCTTCTGTTCATACCAATTTTGTAAAATTCATTGTCAGGTTTTTATGAAGTTAAAGGGGTCCAAACATCAGATAAAAGAACTTTCCACAACTCCTTCATTAATAACTGCACTTTAACTGAAATGGCTGGCTGGATCCATGTTCAGACACTAATAAATTTTTGTTCATTAAACCATCATATATAACCCAGTTCTCTGGGAATCACTTCCTGCAATCCCAATGGTGTTCCTGATAGAGAAATTTCTAGTTTTATTCTCAGATTGCATTATCTGGATAAGATGCTATTTTCAAAATCAATAATTTCTGCTTCCTTCATGCTGAATATTTTAATTCTCATCTTTTCCCTTTCCTTTAGCATTTTTCTATTTGATTCACAGGAAATAAGGCTGCATCATCCACAAATAACTTGGAAATCTCTTAAGTTAAATGACTAAGTTCATTGCTTACAAGTTCCAAGTTCAATCCAACCATCAGACACAATTTTACCAAGTTGTGTTCTACTTTATAATAAAGATCACCTTCCATCCAGTTTATAATAACACATTCATTATTTCATTCTAAAATTCTATCAAAGGTACTTGTGTTATCCATAATCACAGCAATATTCTTTGCAATGCAATCTAGATTTTTTCTTTTGGGACCTCCATGTTCTTCCAGTGTTTACTTATTCCCCAATTCCAAAGCAACATCCATCTTTCCATGTGTTTGTAATAATAACACCGACTTCCCAATATCAAAAAGTGTCTTAGTCTCCCAACTGTTATGACAAATACTGTACAAAAAGGTGACAACAACAGGAATTTATTGACTTATGATTTCTCAGACTAGGTGTTGGCAGTGTTATGTCTGTCTGGCAATCCTTAGTTCCTTAGCTTTCCTTTCATAATGAGATGTCCTCCTCTTCCTATTCTGGATTCTGTAAGCTTCCAGGTTCTCATTCTGCCACATGACTTTCATGAATATTCAGTTTTGTCAGTTAAGACATCTTAATGGTTGACAATTGAATGGGTCTAGAATAATATTTCAATTTTCATTGTAATATTTCTTTGAAAATCATAATTTGTGTGAACAATTTGTGTTTTATATGAAATACTAATTTACATAGTTATTAAATCTAAATTATAGTCAGCATCAAGCAGTAAATATGTTACAAAAAGTATGTTGTATTCAATCTTAAAGTAGTTATAGATTACCTATAATGATTACTCCCCAATTTATATCTATAAATAGATCACATACCAAAACATGATTTTCATGTCCAATTGTTCCTTTAAAGTTCAGCTTAATTCTAATTTTTTCAAATTTATTTTGGTTTATATATTCCATATATTTTTTATCTCTTATTGATGTAAATAATTTTAACATTTTTACAGCATTTAATCTGATTTATCTGTAAGTTCCAACAGGGCTTCTCATCTACATACACTAAAATACATGTACATTTACATACTTTTTAAGTGAACAATTTTTTGAAGGATGGTTTACATAGATTTATATGGAAAGTATAATTTAAATGGAGTAAGTTTATAAATCCTAAGATAAACTATCACAAAATGAACACATTTATATGAAATTAATACCATATAACTAGCACTTGAGAAGTTCCAATGGTGTTCTCTCCCATATGCTATGCATCCTCCCACCCAACAGAATCAATATATTATTTATAACAAGCTACAACAAATATAACATTGATACATGTTGTTGAAGTTCTATATATGAATTCATATTGTATATACTTATTTTATCTGGCAACTTTCAAATAATGCTCTGTTTGTGAGACTCATCTATAGAAGCATATTTAGAAATAGTTAATTCATTTCAATTACTGTACTGTATTATATTATATGATTATAATCTGATTAATATGTGCATACTACTGGTGATGGTTATTTAGGTTATATCAATGTGAAAATATTTTAAACAGTTCTAATGTGAACATTCTAGTATATGTCTATGGTGCACATGTGCATACATTTCTGACAAATATATATCTAAAAGTGGAATTTATAACTGATCATAAGGCCTGTATAAGGTGGAATCAAAAAGCATATACAGCATGAGGGAAAAAAATGCTAAATGAAAATTAGAAAATACTTTTGATGGATGTAATGTAAAATGCCATAAGCATTACTTTGGAAAGTAACAAATGCTGGAAACTAATTGTATTATTCTTGTTTGCTCCTTCTGTTTACTGAAGCTAAGAAACAGAGGGACAAAATCAGATGTAAATCAGATGATGATGAGATACAACCCCCATTTGGTGCCAGGTGCCAAAACTTGTGGTTAAGTACAACCCACTAGAGTAAAAAAGTATGAAAATCAGCTTCAAACAGTTCCTCAGATCTGCGTGGAAGAAACCCCTAGTTGTATTATCCAAACTTACTTATCATAGTAAAATCCTCAACCCAGTCAGAGTTTATCCACACTTTTCCTGATCATGCAATGTATGTGCAAGCATGAGTTTTCAACACACTAATCATACAATTATATAATCAGCTATGTGTGTTCATCCATATGCACAAAAGCTAATTCATAATCAAAGCAGATGCTAAATAGAAACTTAGGTCTTTAAGTAAGAGTGAAACCACAGCTCAGGGAGTCAGGTCTCAGTCACTTTAGGCTGACCTTGGCTCCTTGTCTCTGCAGACACAATAAATGTAAGTTCTGCCTAAATCTCATGTTGAAGTTTTCTTCTCATCATCTTGGGTTATCCCTGTTTTGGGTAAGCCCTGTTTTTGGACCCAACACTATGAGCTAAAGATTGTGGAGATAAACTGTGCTTATAGACTTTAATGAATCTTTAAGCAAATTAAAAAAGAATGAAAATAAGTGAATTTAACAAGTTTGTTGCATATATAATTCTTCTTTAAAAATTTTATTTCCATATACCAGAAGCAAAATATTTAGAAAATGAAATTTAAAATGAGATGAAATGTACCTACATCAAAGTCATTGAAATTTCCAGGAAAAACTGTAAAGCAAGGTTCCCACCAAAAAAAAAATGTTGTAGAGATAAAAAGTGAAACAAGTCATAAATGAGGAAGATACAATTTCCACTCATACACCAGGACACCTCTGCTATGATGTTTTATGGAGGAATGGGCAAACTGTGCTTCTCCCCTGCCTTCTCACAATTTGAACATTTTCACACTCAGTCATTATAAGAAGTGGGTAATTAGATGGTCTTGGTTTGAGTCCTACATCCTGTACTTATTATAGGTTGGTTTTGGCAGTTACTTAACCTTGTTAGATCCAATTTACTTGCCTGTAAAAAGGGGATAAAATTAACACTAATTCCATGGTTCTACTTAAGTAAAATCATGCAAATAAATTCAGGCATAGTGCCTATCAGACAGTAATTTCTCAATAAACTTAATTAATCATTTTGATTATTATTACTGATAGTACTTTTAAATTTTTATTTATTTTACTCATAATTTTCAGCTTTTCATTTATATTTTTGCTTTAAATCTTCTCTTTTCTCACATTACTATGTCTATTTGCACATACTTGTTTTAATATAAATTTCAAATATGCCTTTATATTTTCAGTTTGGGAATCTTAGTATAACTATTAATACTAACTCAACCACCCTTTTAAATTCCCAACAATTTTTTTGTGCAAAGCTGCTGTTCAATCAATTACAGTATGCTTATAGTGTTTTGGTAGTACAGTGCAGCTTTGCAACAATCTCCCAAATTTAAGGTAAACTTTTTTTTCATTAAAAAATTTTTCCTTCTTTTGCAAAACTTTCTCCTCTCATTAGCAACATTTTCTGAGAGAGGAGAAAGAAGAAAGAAAGGAGCTAACATTTGTTTGGTAGTTCTGGAGCTTTATAGTTGTTATATAAATTAGCCCTTATAAAAAAAACGGCAAGGGAGAGGAATATTTAACTCTTTTACAAATGATTAAACTGAGACTCAGAAAGTTTGTGTAACTTTCCCAGGTTCATATAGCTAGAAAATTTCAAGACTAGAAAAGTTCAATTCAGCCACCCCCTTTTAGAGGAACATTTTGTAGGGTGAAACATTTCTATAAGTAACACTCTATCCCTTTTAATTACCAGCTATTTATTGACAATTACTAAGTGCTATAGGCTAGAGGGATTGTATGCTAAGTAAATTACCAGGCATAAAATAAGCACTTCATATATTCTATCCCATGTAACACTAATAATATGATAAGGAAGTTATCAATTTCAAATTAGACATATCCTGATTTTAGTATCATCAATTCAAACAGGTAATTTGCTGCAGGTATTAAATATCCTGAGACTTGAAAATAATCCTGTGTGGATGTAAATGTGGACAGTTAGTCCTCCTATTCTTCTAAATACTTTCCCATTGTTTTTCTCATATCTTGAAGCCTATAGTTCCCTAAGGCTTTAGCCATGTGCTGTTCATGTTATTATAAAAACAGAAGCATTTAGTGAGTTGTAAACAAAGACATAAGGGGCAAGAGCCATCCAGCAATAGGCACTTCCTGCATGGTGGTGCTCCTGAGCAGGTTAGTGCCGCATTTTGAGACTGTTTACAACTGGGGGTCATGTTCTGTAATACTTTCAGTGTTGTCCATTTTATTTCTTTCAATTTGAGATATAAAGCATCATCTATACCATTTTGAAAACAGGGAAATTAAAATATCTAGATTTCACCCAATAACAGCACAACTATGCACATTTACTCTCTCTCATACACATTATATAGAATTTAAAACCATTTTTTCTCTTTCAATCAATTAACATGAAACCTGAGACTATCTTGTTGTATTGTGATCCATGGGGCAATATAATAGGGTTATAAATTTTTTTTCTTTGCATATTGTGAAGGACTTCATAAAAAGTTTTCTGTATATTGCTGCCCCCGTTATTTTGGGTTATTACTTAGAATGAAATCCAGAACGTATTTTAATGGTTAGAAGAGACAATGGAGGCTCTATAAACCTCACCCCATGTTGCCAATCTCTGAATAAAAGACTTTTCATGTTTACCCTTTGAATTAACTTTCATTGCATTTCTATTAGGAATGAAAATGACAACTTATTTTCAAGTTTGAGAGTATAAAATATTAACTATTTGATTTAAACGGTGTTTCCTTAATTTGCTATGTGACTGGACATCTACCCATGTTTATATTACATATGTTTAACTTTAACACATTGTAATTATGAAAAACTTATAGATAAGTTATTCAGGATACTTGGTTTTTGTTCCATGCTCTAGCCTGAAGCTAGATAGATATATTCAATTGTATCATTTAAAACAACTATTCATCAATTTCCACTTAGAAAAGTGACAGTTGGGGTTAGCTGCAAACACTATTGACAACCATTTATTGAGATCTTACTAAAAGCCAGTAATTCACTAAGCACTCTATGTATATTATCTTATTTCATTCTTAAACAATCCTGTAGGACAATAATTGAAACCATTATAAAAACACTAAACTGAGTCTTATAAGATGTAATATGTCTAATAAAACCCATGTACTTAAACCACACAGCTCAAATCATGACTATATAATATTTTTCAGATTGAGTTCTTTGTGTGATTTAAATTACAGTGAGGAAAGGGAGCAGAGCTGTCTCAAGTGATTAAATTACAGAGAGGACAAGACTTCTTTTTCATTCATGTAAATCAATGCTCCTACAGTTATCCTATGTATTTTTCATTTATTCGTGAAGCCAAAAAAGTATTTTTTGTGCAAAGAAAACACATTTCTTTTTGCAATGAATATATATTCTGCAGAAAAACAGAGCATGGGACAAAATCAACTGTGAGTGACTGTGGTAAACCATTTTCCTTTTTTGAATTAATTTATCTATTACATGAAAGATAATCATATGGTCTGGCTAATAGTTTTGAGAGGACAGTATTCATTTTATTTTGCTTTTCTTAGTCACTGTATCTTGCCATCTTTTTATAATTTTTGTAGTAATTGGAACAACAGCAATAACAAAAAAAAAAAAAACAACCTAAAACAACCATGGAAAATTTACTTTCAAAACCCAGATTCTGGACTTATGATGCCTAGTTTTAGACCTAATCTGATTCTCATGTTCTTAATCTGCAATTTTGCTCTTCTGCTATAATAGGAGAGTCTATCTCATTTAGTTTTTGTAACATTAGATGAAACAATGCAAATTAAGAAATTAGCAGAGTGCTTGGGACAATATTTGTTACAATTATTAAAGTACTTGTTATGGCTAATTTACCCCTTATATAGAATTTAGGTATAGAATTTGAGTCTTCCAACTTTAAAATTAGAGTAACAAATTTAAGAAGAGGACCATATTAGGGACAGACCACCATTCACCCAGCTTCCTTGAAATTTTTGAGATTGAAGGAAATTATTGCATAGATGAAAAGTTCCATGATGAAAATTTAAATTCTTGTAATATATTAAATAATAAGAACATGTCATATTTCAAAATCAATAATCAAATAATTTAATAGCTTTAGAAAGATTATATTGATCATAATTAAATTTATCTGGATTTTCACACTATGTGAATAGAAATTCATAGAAGGTGGACAGAGTACAAAGAGAACAATCCAAACAGACTTAGAAAATATTGACTCTTAAACTGAAAAAAGAAGATTGATATGTGAAAAAATTTTTGTCATTTAAAAAATAATAATTAGCACTATATCATGTGGACATTAAAATAAATATTAATTTTATTTCTTAAATATTTGTGGTAAACAACCATTCATATTTAATAATAATCATAATTAATCATAATAATAATGACTAACCTTTGTGGCACTATTTTGCTGTTTCATAAATTCTGGTATTCACTCAAATGCATTTCATCTTGTAATCACCAATTATCTTAAGAGACATTTATATTATTCCCTCCAATTTTGTACATAACAAAGTTGAGATTTAAACATATTGTCCGGGGAAGTGGGTGTAGCTCAGTGGTTGAGTGCCTGCTTCCTATGTAAAAAGTCCCAGGTTTAATCTACGGTACCTTCTAAAAAATAAAAATAAATATACTATCCAAATTTATCCAAATACTAAAAATGTTTCAGTATTCAAACTCAAGGAGCCTAGACCTTAAATATATACTTTTACAATGGTACACTTTTAAAAATGAATTCTATTGCATTAAGGATTGGGAAGACAAATGCTGGTAAGAGTTCTCCAGTTTCTAAACTGCATTTTTAGATGAGTCACATATCTTTCTCTGTACATTATATTTCCTGTTGGTTTATTGTGAATGTATGGATATTTCATCTGATATCTGATTTGGATTTATAAAATAAGACAGCTTATTCAGTGAAAAGAAATGGGTACTATCACAATTATCATTTTTAAAACTATTATTTTTAAAGTAATTTTGTCTTAATTGTAAATCCACAGATGTTTTCAAAATCATATTTCAATATGTAATCATTTGATAAATATTTTGAGAAGCTGCTCTTAAGCACAGTGCATTAGCTGGTGGCTTTCAATTCACTCAAGTATGGAGCAAAAGGTGATCCACAATTTCCAAATGAAGCTAGTACTTGAGGACAACATTATGTTTGAGAAAAGTAGTTTGTGGAATTCCTGAGCCTAAAAACATGGAGACTGATTTGGAAATGGGCTAGATGTCCTGCTTCAAACCATAAAATTAATTGCTCAGAATATTTAAACAGGACTTTAGAGTTTTTCTGCCCCTCTTCCACCTGTCTTCACACTATTTAAGCAAAATGCGTTTCCTATTTCTTTTCCCAGTGTGCATAGAGATGGGGCTCACTTAACTGTTTTTACATTCCCTGTAATTTTTACATTCCATGGCATGAAGTTAGTGGTGGTCATAAAGAACATTGTCCTGTGTATCCACACAATGGAGTAAGGGAAGCCTGGAATGCCTCATGGTATAAAGCAGAAATAGCCAAGATTGGTGAGTAAAATTGATTCCCTTTGAATATGGAATAAGCAAAATTGATTCCAAAAGTAATAGAAAATCCCTATTGACAAGTGGCCAACAGGCAAGTGAATGGAGTATTCAAATTTTCTCTACAAGCTCAGACTATTTTACAACCATATGCTAGTTTTTTTTCCCTCCAAAACAAGATCCAATTGTATTTTATTGGTTTTAGTATGCTTTTTTTAAGTTAAAATATTTTTAAAGAAAATTTAGATTATATAAATTTTACATAAAAAATATAGGATATTCCCATATACCCCACCCAGCTCTGCCTCCCTCACTTTCCCCCAGTAATGACATCTTTCATTAGCATGGTACTTTTGTTACAATTGATGAACACATATTGAAGCATTGCTACTAAATAAGGACTATAATTTACATTATAGTTTACAATTTTCACTGCACAATTTTATAGGCTTTTAAAAATGTGTAATGACCTGTATCAGCCTTTGCAATGTCATGCAGGAAATTTCCATTGTCCCCAAAGTACCAAATGTTCCACCTATTCTTCTCTCTTGCTCCTCTCAGAAATGCTGGTGGCCATTGCCTTTATATCAATGATACAAGTTCTTCTCTTGCTAGAATAATAATGTCTACTTTAGTCCATAGTCACTTTCCTCACAAGAAGATAATCCCTATTTTCTTCAAAATTTCAGAAAATCCAAAATCAGAGATGACTTCTACACAATGCATTTTGTGACATTAATATATTTGATATCCATACATTCAAAAATAATACAAAAGTAAGGTTAAAATTACCAAGATTATAGATTCAGAATTTATATGTTAGTAAATGTTATTCAAATCATGTTCAGGTAGTTTAACATGAACAAATATCTTGATGTAACACTAATATTAAATGAATAATTACATATAAATATCCCAAATATATGCAATATAAAATGTGAAACTCTAGTACAAAATAATTTAACTCAAATATAAATATATAAAATGCACTGAAGAAGATATTGCAATATATATAAATATAAAGTGATAATGTATATAAATAACAGAATACAAATGATTATTTGAATCAATAAGGAAAATTTAAACAACCTAATAGAAAATAAGTACATGAGATTTTTCACAGCGTGATTGTAGAAGAAATTAAAGAAAGCAAGAATTTTTCTTCAGTATCATTAAGAGACATGTAACTTAAAACAAATTGCTTTCCACTCTTATATGTTTGGCAATAATTATTTTTCTTTATGATACTTGCCAATATCACAATTGGAAGAATCAAAACACAAATTGACAGTTAATGGGAGTATGAAAGTTGGGGATGCAGTTATCTGAAAGCTGAAAATTTATATTTTTCAAATATTTACTAGGGAAACTTTTGTCTCATGCACAAAGGCAGGGATTATTTTAAGGAAGTTAAAAATAACCAAAATATTTATAAATATAATATTCTTTATTAATACAATATAATAATTTGCAATATATAATTGCAGTAGCAATAAACTTATTGACTTATATTACATAATATTATGCAAACAAAGCATGAGAGAGAATATTATATTGATTTCATTTTTGACAAAGAGAACATTGTATTGATTTCATTTTTGGCAAAGAGAATATGTTGGAACTTGTATATAGTTTAAGGACATCAAGGACATTGGTGAAATATACTAACCATCAAAAATGGTAGTATTTATTAACGGTATGATGTCCATCTACACATTTGTTACTTTCAATCAATTTAACAAAGAAACTAAAAAAAAAAAAAAAAAAAAAAA